>JBBPBT010000374.1:1176883-1221025 GCA_037974875.1 Cicer bijugum
GATGATTAGAGTTAGAAATAAATTTTCATTTTAATTTTTTTGTTCATTTTTTTTATATTCCAAAGGTATTTAATAAAATATTTTGATTTTGATTTTATTTCTCAAAGTACAAACTTAATGTAGTTACATTTTCTTTTTGAATTTATATTCATATTTAATATTTTCTTTATTTTATAAATGTTATTTACACACCGTAAGATGAAGAGTTAAGATAGTAGGTTGTTGTAATTATTTTACCATTTATATTATTAATATTTTCATTATTGTTATTATTTGTTAACATTTAAATTTTTATTTCATGTTCAACGTTACATATAAAAAGGATTAAGAATGATTTTCCCTGGTCAACAATCATTGATTATTTTTATTACAATAAAAAGGTTTTTGTATTGTTAGCTAAATTAAAATTTTTTCCAGTATTTATTATTATCATCTAAATGCAACAAACTTAATTGTAAATTATGTTTTTATTTATTTGATTTTATCATGTTATTTATTTTAAAGGATTGGTTGGATTTTAAAGAGTTAACTGGGTTAAAATGAATGGAAGATGTGATGATGCCTTCGTGCTATTGAAATGTACTAAAAGTCTTTTAATAATCTTGATTTAAAGAAAAATTAATATGATTATTAATAAATGAGTAACACCGCAACATATTATCATTTACGTAACACAATATTCATGATTCGTTGACGTAACACAGCAACATATTATATTATCATAGCATGTTGTTTACAATTTGGTATCAGGGTTTGAGCTTAACAACAAAAAGGTTAGCACTACATGCAGTATCAGAGTTATCATGACCAAAATTATCACGCATTAGCAGTGATATTTAAACAGTCATCAGAGCAATTGGCAACAACACTGTTTATCAGTATCAGTGCAATATCAGAGCAATATAGGTACCAGTATCAGAGCAACACTATTTACCAATATCAGAGTAATTTAAGTAGTCATCAGAGCAGCAATTTGCTAATTTGCAGAAGCAGTAATAGCATGTAAAATTTAATTTCAGTACTGAAGCAACACAAGTAACAAGTAATATGTAACACAAGTAACAAGTAATACGTAACACAAGTTATAAATTATCTCCCCCTTTTGTCAGTTAATGCAAAAACAAGTGAAAGGAGAGAACATCAGCATAATTTTCTCCCCCTATGTCAGTAAAAAATGAGCACTGGTGATTATGGCTTCAGAGCATAAAAAATATAGTAGATTATAGCAATATAGATCAAAGTACAATTAAACTTAGGCGCAGTTAAATTTGGTAAGCACTCTCATTTGTCATATATTTCAGAAAATAGTACACGGAGCAAGAGAATTATACAACAATAACAGAATATTACAACACAACAAAGAACCTAAAATCCTAAACACCTAAACTAGGTTGTTCCTCATTATTAGCTAAGGTAGAGGTAGAGACCGCTGTATTACCCTCAGCAGGTGTCTCCTCAACATGAGGTTCAGAGTTATCTAAGGTTGTGTGTAAGACCCGTAATTTTAAATTATACTTTATGTATTTTAATGAATTTTGGTATTGAACTCAGGGGCTTTTTAGCCAAGTTATTAATATTTTGGAGTTTATTTGATCAAAAAGATATTTTGATGCCCGATTAGAATTACTCGTCGATAAATAAATTAAATTAACTGCGGTGAATCCTTTACGAAGAATTTAATGCATTATGGGTAAACTGGTAAATTTAATAAATATCTAGATTTAGAGATATTTGTTAAAAATAGTTAATATGTATATGTAGAAAAAGAAAGGAAAGAAAAAGGAAGAAAGGAAAGAAAAAGGAAGAAAGGAAAAGCAAAGGAAAGAAAACAGAAAAATTCCATCTTCTTCCTCCCCTGCCTCGCGTGTTCATTTTCCCCCTTCCTCCATCTTCATCCATTATCGTTGTTCTTGCTTCCTTTGAGTTCGAAAATTGATATCGGGTGATAGGACAAGGATTTCTCAACTTCATACTTCCTCGTTGATTCGAAAACGAAGAAAAACGGTATTAGGGATTCAAACACAAACCTCCCTGTTTCATCTAGATCTAAGCCTCCTTTCAAGAAGTGATAGAAAGGAAGGTTGCTCACCTCCGTGCTACGGTGCCAGTGGACCAACTTTGGAAGCAACGTTGCGAACAGAGATTTTACCGTACTTACTCACGGTACCGAAATCGAACGAAAAAGCTAAAGTGAAGGTAGGGGCTCCTTCCAAACTTTTAGTTTGCATTTAGGGCCTTATCTGTGGTTGTATGGAAAAGAATTTTGTTAGGAATGGGGAATCTCTTAATGTCTTGGTTACTTAATGTTTAATTTTGAAAAATCATTTCAGTTAAATGAGTATTAAGAATGGGGAATCTCTTAATGACTTGTTTACCGAATGTTTTGTGTGGAAATCGTTTAAGTCAAAAGTATATTAAGAATGGGGAATCTCTTAATATGTATGTTTGCTTAATGTTTTGGTGTGAAAATCAGTTAAGTAAATGAGTATTAAAAATGGGGAATCTTTTAATATCTACATTTACTTAACGATTGTTGTGAATGGAGTTAGTGTATGCTCATGCATTTCATTTGGTAAATTGTGTTGACCCGTGATAGGTGGCACCTTGGTAAACTGTACTGACCCGTGATAGGTGGCACCTCGGTAAGTAGTACTATGGCCTGTGATAGGTTGTATTCTTACGACTTACGTTTTTTCTTTTGGTAAATCGTGCTGACCCGTGATAGGTGGCACCTCGGTAAACAGTACTGACCCGTGATAGGTGGTACGTTTACGATTTACACTTTTTAGTAAATCGTGCTGACCAGTGATAGGTGGCACCTCGGTAATTGGTACTTTGGCCTGCGATAGGCGGTACAATTATGATTTACGGCCCTTCAAGGAGGGTTTTGGTTTGGAATTCCGGGTCCATGCATTTTGGCATATACGCATTGCATTACGGTGCTTGGCACACGAGTCGTGGTTGAATCAAATTTATGATTGTGTTGATTGTGCTAAGTGTTATGTTTTGAAATTATGTGTAAGTGTGTTTGATTCAAAATTATGATTGTGTTGATTGTGCTAAGTGTTATGTTTTGAAATTATGTGTAAGTGTGTTTGATTCAAATTTGTGATTGTGTTGATTTTACTAAGAGTTATGTTTTGAAACTGTGTGATAGTATGTTCGATTGTAAAACGATTTCGAAACTCTTAATGTCGTGGTGATTGTATGGGTATTGTTAAGTGTTAAGGTTTGGAGTGGTGTTTGAATATGATTGAGTTAGTTTATGTATTTTTGAAAGAATATACAGGGAAATCGATTTACCCAATCGATTTGATGAGTTACAGGGACTTCCCTTGCCAAAAATCAATTTACCCAATCGACTTTGTAATATGTTTTTTCAAAACCACTTAAGAAATCGATTGGATTCATTACAGGGGCTCTGTCTTTCACGAAATCGATTTGCCCAATCGATTGGATTCATTACAGGGGCTCTGTCTTTCACGAAATCGTTTTGCCCAATCGATTGGCCAATACAGGGGCTCAGTCCTTCTCGAAATCGATTGCCCCAATCGATTGATGCAAGTCCAGAGTTCAATTTTTACTAAAAACTTTCAGGAAATCGATTTGCCCAATCGATTGGCTCAGTAGGAAATCTTATTTTGAGTTAGATAATGGATTTCTCATTTGATTATCAATGTATTGGTCAGTTATGTATTACTTGATGGATTGCGAACTTTCTTTTGATTTCATTTACATTTGGCAAGCATTATATGAACTTTTAGCATATGGAAAACCCTTCTAGGATGCATGATAAGTTGAAAAGGTTATTTGTGCATTTAAAAGCTTAAATGTTATGTGTTAACTGTTAATTTCGGTTGGTGACCCTTTACAACTATTGTGGAAATCTGGGCTTTGCCCTCAGATGAGAGCCATGATGATCCTACTGGTTCGTACCCTACGGATGGGAATGTAGATGGGAATGCCTGATTGATGCTACGTTTGGAGGATCTCACGGGGCGCGTGGAGATTACTCATGATGTTTAGTTGTTTTGTAGAATGATCAGACTAGGTGGACAGAGGGAACAAATGTCTTTCTTTTGGGTTGCTTTTATTTTTTTTACTAGAAGACTGTACCACTTTTGTTATGTAAATATTTTGCTTTTATTTTTTTTACTAGAAGACTGTACCACTTTTATTTAATTATCTGTTTTATTTTAATTCCATTTGAAATAAAAAATACACCCTCGCTAAGAAAAACGGGGTGTTACATTGTGGGATTTTGTTCTTCTGTTGCTTGTTGGGCAATCTGAACAACATCGCTAAATGATAGTTTTAGGCCTAAATGTTCTTGGATTGGTTTGTTTAACACGAGCCATGGTTAGAGTGATGAGATTTTTGAAAGTTGCAATGTAGAAGAGAGAGTTTGGAAGGATGTGAAATTTGAGAAACAGCATAGAGGTTTGAGAGAATATGCAGAGAATTGAGTGCGAAATCGATTTAGGGCTTGAAAGAAGTGTTTAGAATCGATTGGTAACTATTCCTTTTAAACCTTCAGACGCGTAAATCAATTGGTCAATCGACTATGTTACCGTTCCTGGGGAAGTCCAATCGATTTAGTCATCATTGCATCTAGCGGCTAGTAAAATTCTTCACAACGGTCATATTGTAAATCGATTCCCAAATCGATTGCCTTTATTTACTAAATCGATGTCCAAATCGATTTGCCATATCAGTTCAGGAACTTCCATATCAGTTCAGGAACTTGCTCATCTCAACATCGATTGCCAAATCGATTCATTTGAGTTCATTTTTCAAAAAATTGAATCAATCGATTTTCCAATCGATGCTCGTGTTAGAGTCTGGAAAAATTTCTCAATTTTGATGTCTGGGGCCAATGTAATCGATTTAGCAATCGATTCTTTAAACTATATCCCATGTTAGCAATCGATTATCCAATCGATTGGAATGGGAAATGTTAAGGCATTTAAAGCTTCCTGTGATCAACAAATCGATTAGGCAATCGATTATCGTGTTTCTATTTTGACAAATTAGACACTGTATGGCATATATCGATTGTGCAATCGATTTTATAAAGCCAATTTTCTGTGTATTCATAGGATAATCGATGTTTGAATCGATTAGGCACAGTGATCATATTTCACTTGGATCTATAATTCCCAGTTTTATCCTAATATGAAGAAAGCTTTCTTTTGGTAAAGCCTTGGTAAAAATGTCAGCTAATAGATCAGATGTATTGACATATTCAAGCTTTATATTCCCATTTTGAAATTGGTCCCTAATAAAGTGATGCCTTATCTCTATGTGATTGGTTCTAGAATGCATCACTGGATTCTTAGTGATGCTTAATGCACTTGTGTTATCACACATGATAGGTACAGTCCCAAGATCAACACCAAAATCAGATAGGTGTTGTTTCATCCAGAGGATCTGTGCACAGCAGCTTCCAGCTGCAATGTATTCAGCTTCAGCTATTGATAGTGCAATGCTAGTTTGATTCTTGCTAAACCAAGACACAAAGGAGTTTCCGAGTAAGTGACACGTACCAGATGTACTTTTCCTATCTAGTTTGCGTCCTACAAAGTCTGAATCAGAATATCCAATTAATGTACTAGTAGATCCCTTAGGATACCACAAGCCTAGACTTTTAGTTCCTGTTAGATATCTGAATATTCTCTTTACTGCACTAAGGTGACACTCTATTGGATTGGATTGGTATCTTGCACACATGCAGACACTGAACGTGATGTCAGGCCTGCTTGCTGTAAGATAGAGCAAGGATCCTATCATTCTCCTAAACCTTGTTACATTTACAGGTTTACCTTTCTCATCTCTATCTAAGTAATTTCCTTGACTCATGGGAGTATCAATGGACTTAAAGTTATCAAAACTGAATTTCTTTAACAAATCATTACAGTATTTAGTTTGACTAATGAAAATGCCTTGCTCGCTTTGGTTAATTTGAAATCCCAAGAAGTAAGATAGTTCACCCATCATTGACATTTCAAATTTACCTTTCATTAAGTTTTCAAAATCTTTGCAAAATTTATTGTTTGTAGATCCAAAGATTATGTCATCAACATAAACTTGGACCAGCAAGAAGTCATTTCCATTTTTCTTTATTAAAAGTGTCTTGTCAACATTTCCTCTTAAAAAGTTTTGTTGAATGAGGAAATTGCTGAGCATCTCATACCAAGCTCTTGGAGCTTGTTTCAACCCATAGAGGGCTTTTGATAGCTTGTAGACATAATTAGGAAAATCAGGATTTTCAAAACCAAGTGTTTGGCTAACAAAAACTTCCTCTTGGATATCACCATCGAGAAAGGCACTTTTCACATCCATTTGATAAAGTTTAAAGTCCATTATACAAGCATAAGCAAGTAGGATTCTAATGGCTTCTAACCTAGCTACAGGGGCATAGGTTTCATCAAAATCTATTCCTTCTTCCTGATTATATCCCTTAGCTACTAGCCTAGCTTTGTTCCTAGTTATGACTCCATTTTCATCTAGTTTGTTCCTAAACACCCATCTTGTTCCTATGGTGTGCTTATCTTCTGGTTTAGGTACTAGGCTCCACACCTTGTTTCTCTCAAATTGGTTTAACTCCTCTTGCATAGCAAGTATCCACTCACTATCTAATAGAGCCTTCTTAATGTTTTTGGGTTCAATCTGAGATACAAAGGCTGTAAAGTTGCAGAAATTTCTAAGGTTCTTCCTAGTTGCAACTCCTTTTGAGATATCCCCTATTATGTTATCTATGGGGTGATTCTTATTAAACTTCCATTCCCTAGGTAAATCATCAGTCCTTATTGGTTCTACACAGTCAGTATTAGTTGGAGGTATGGTTTCAGTTGGTTCTAATTGTTCAGATTCTACAACTTTATCCAAAGGAGCACCAACCATAGGAGGAGTGTTCTTCAAGTTTTCTGCAAATAGTTCATCAAACTTTACATGAACTGACTATTCTATGGTTTTTGTTCTTTTATTGTAGATTCTATAGGCTTTTCTAGTTTTGGAGTAGCCTAGAAAGATACCTTCATCTGCTTTAGAATCAAACTTACCTAGATGTTCTTTTCCATTGTTTAAAACAAAGCATTTACAACCAAAGACTCTAAAGTAAGAAATGTATGGTTTTCTACCCTTGTACAACTCATAGGGAGTTTTTCTAAGCAGGGGCATAATTAGAACTCTATTTATAACATGTGTGGCTGTACTAATTGCATCTGCCCAAAAATACTTAGGAACATTTGAGTCTTTAATCATTGTCCTAGCTAATTCCTCTAAAGACCTATTTTTCCTTTCTACTACTCCATTTTGTTGTGGAGTTCTAGGGGCTGAGTATATGTGTTGTATCCCATTTTGTTCACAGTAGGTTTGAAAGGAATCATTTTGGAATTCACCTCCATGATCACTTTTGATGGATATAATTTTCTGGTTATTCTCATTTTGAACCAAAGTAGCAAATTTCATGAAAGTTGAGAATGCCTCACTCTTGTGAGTCAGAAAATATGTCCAAGTAAACCTAGAGTAATCATCTACCAACACATATCCATACAGGTTTCCTCCAAAGCTTTTCACTTGAGAAGGACCAAAAAGGTCCATATGTATTAACTGCAAAATCCTATTGGTTTTAACCATATCTATTGGGGGAAAAGATGATTTAACTAGCTTACTTTTCTCACAGGAATCACAAAGTCTATCCTTAGTAAATTTCCAGTTAGGGAGTCCAATAACTAACTGTTTATTAACTAGTTTATTTAGATGATCTATATGTATATGGGCTATACGTTTATGCCATAACCAATTTTCATCTAAATTAGATAACAAACAGCAGATAGTACTAGGCAAAGAATTAAAATCTAGCATATAAATGTTACTAATTCTATTACCAACTAACTTTATACCTTTGTTATCCTTATGCTCAATTATACAAGATTGTGATGAAAAACTTACTTGGAACCCTTTATCACAAAGTTGACTTATACTTAGCAGATTGTGTTTTAATCCTTCTACGTATAAGACATTTTTGATCACCGCAGCTGACTCATTGCCTATGTCACCAACACCACATATCTTACCTTTATTATTGTCACCATATTTGACAAATCCACCATCCTTTAAAGTTAGAGAAAAGAACTTAGACTTGTCTCCTGTCATGTGCTTTGAGCATCCGCTATCTAGGTACCAAGAGTGCCTATTGGATGTCAAGCACACTTGCAACACAAAATCAAAATTTTGTTTTAGGTACCCAATTTAAATTGGGTCCTGGGGGGTTAGTTTCAAACATTTGTGTCTTTGCTATCCAAATATGTTTTCATCCTCTGTTGGCTAGTTTTCTCAATTTACAATTAGAAACAAAATGTCCCTTTCTACAACAAAAGTGACATGAACCAGTGAAGGATGAATATTGATTTGGTTTAATAAAGATGTCATACATATTCCTTGATCTAACAGATTTCTGACTATGTTTGACATTCATCTTTTGCATATAACCAATTCCACATCTAGTGTTGTTCTTTTTAACATGCATATTTGGTTTATATCCAAGTCCATATTTTTCATTAACATGTCTTTGGTTGCTAAGTATGACATTCAGTTTATTTTTGCTACTAGTAAACTTCAATAAATCAGACTTTAATGATGCAACAGTTTTTTCAAGTTCAATGCATCTTGCAGATTTATCATGTGAATCCTTTTTTAATTGTTCGTTCAAGTCCTCAATCTCCTTATGATCTTTTTTCATTTGTTCACAAATCATACATTGTTGTTCAAGCATTTTCTTTGTACTCATTAACTGTTTGATAGAATTAACATACTCATCATGTAGTTCATTGAATGCTTCATGTAGTTTATCATAAGAGGGGTTAGATTGAGAACTTACCTCATTTTCAGATTCTGAATATGTGTTTGTCATAAGACATAGATTTGCTTCTTCTTCTTTTGAAGAGGCAGAGGATTCATCGTTGTCATTCCATGCAACATATGCTTTTCTGGTTTCGGGAGCTGGTTCCTTGCCTTTAGTCTTGCAGTCCTACTTTTGTTTTGCAACTTGTAACACTCAGACTTTATATGGCCTGTTTTTCCGCACTCATAACAGGTGATTGTCTTGCTGTCATTAGTCTTAGAACTTGATGGCTTTCTGAACTTGTTGTCTTTCTTTTTCAGAAACTTTTTGAACTTTTTGACAAGCAAACCAATCTCAGGCTCTTCATCAGTCTCACTGCTTGACTCATCCGAGCAGCTCTCTTGTTCAGACTTTGATTGATGTGTTTGGGCTTTCAAAGACGGTCCTTTTCTTTTTCTGTCAGTTTGTTCAGCCTCATTTAGTCTGTGCAGCTCCATTTCGTGCTCTCTTAGTTTACCAAAAAGTGTAGCAATTGCCATACTTCCAAGATCCTTTGATTCTGCTATGGCAGTAATCTTTGGCTGCCATTCTCTTGTTAAGCATCTCATGACTTTGTTGATCTGTTGTTCATTGTCAATTACCTTACCAAGTGCGTTCAGGTTGTTGACTATATGTGTGAATCTCGTTTGCATGTCATTGATCGATTCATCTTTCTTCATATTGAATAGTTCGTACTCATGCATTAATGTGTTTACTCAGGCCCTTTTCACATCAGTAGTTCCTTCTTGTGTTTGTTGAAGAGTGTCCCACATCTCCTTGGCAGTCTTGCAGTTTGAGACCCTAAAAAATTCATCAGCAGATAATGCAGAGGTTATTATATTCTTAGCCTTAGCATTATATCCTACTTTCTTCGTATCATCCTCAGACCAGTCAGATCTGGGTTTAGGGATTAGTGAATCACCAGTCCCAGCTACTGTAGGTATGTAGGGTCCATTTTCTACAACATCTAGAATATCAATACCACTAGCTTCTAAGAATATTAACATCCTATGTTTCCAGTACATATTGGCAGCCCCATTAAATGCAGGGGGCCTAGCCAATGAAGCACCTTCTCCTAGAAATTCAACTGAGGACATTTTCTTTAAAGAATTTATCTAAAAAGCCAAGCTCTTGATGCCACTTGTTGGTTATTATGCCCTCTGTTTATTAACAACTTATACGACAGTCTAATTACAGATTTTACAATCTAATTAATCTGGTTAACATATACAGTTTCCAAGTATTGAAATTAATATTGAAACCAACGTGATCAATGTTATTCCAATTTCAACAGTTATGAATTCAAGGTCTTAGCAATATAAAGATTCACATACAAACATTTAAGATATCAATCAATATAGAATTTTGCTATCACATGCAATCAAGATTAATCTTACAAGAAAAATTAAAATAAAGAGTAAGGGATAGGAAATTGTGCACCACGATTTTTATACTGGTTCAGCCGTCTATCTAACGGCCTACGTCCAGTCCCGAAATTGAATGATTTCGGCCTTTTTCAATAGAATCTTCTAGAGTGTTTTACAGATTGTCTAGCACTCCCTGCCTATCTATCTTAAAACTTTCTCTCTCTTCCGTTTGTCCACCCACCGAATCCCTCGAGTCAATCGGCAGACTCTCCCAAGATTTCTATGAAGCTTCTTCTTGATAATCTCCCTAATCAACGAAGATAGCTACCAGTTTCTATACTGGATTTTTCTCAGTTCTTTCTTTACAAAAACATTGTTACAGAAAAGATAAAATGAATACAGAGTTCGTCTTAATCACTACAATGTATCTCACACAAGAAGTCCTTTTCCAATTGAGTGTTTTGTGAGATATTTCTTTTTCTCTCAAGTTGTCTTTTACAGCTCTCTAAGATCATGAAGAGTGTTTTGTTTAGGTCTGAAAAAGTAATATCAAATGTTATTCAAAATATTAGCAAAAGGTTCTGAGAGAAAGTGATTGAAAAACATTTATATAGTTTCTAAAAAACAACATATAAATCGATTTATCAATCGATTTCCCAATCGATTATCGTGAATCTTGTTTTTCTTGAATCTTGAGACTATACAAACTAATCGATTACATAATCGATTATTTTAATGTACTTTTTAGAAAATGATATGCAGTTCATATTGGAATCGATTGCATAATCGATTAAAGGTGTTTTGTTCCAACAACGAGATCAAAACAATTGATTACTCAGTCGATTCATTAATTCACATAATCGATTCATTAATTCCCATTATTGTAACACCCCAGATTTAATAATAAATTATTTCAGTTATCTAATGGAATTTTAAAGAATTAATTTAGTATTGCACGTGTTTACAATATGTGTTGACAAATAATTATGATTGACTTACTAACATGTGTAATTGCTATAGTGTGATAATTTCTCATGTGTTTGACTTAATAATTTATTTAAATTATTGATATGGATATTAAGTATATTTATATCTTTTTATTAATTTTAGATTGTTATTATTTTTAAGTGAAATATGTTATCTTTATTACTAACTAGATATTTAATAATTAAACTTATTTATTTTTATTTTTTAAAAAATAAAGTTAATAAAAAAAAACAAAGTTTTGAATAATAATAATAATTAAAATAAATAATAATAATAATAATAATAATAATAATGAAAACATGAAATAAAGATAATGAAAAGGAAACAGAAGGTCGAACCATCATCTTCTTCTTCGTGTATATACCCTTGCCGCCCTTCCTATTTCTTCTCTACCTTCTCTCTTCAATTATGACCATTATAGTGGGTGTTGTGCAAAACCGAGACCACATCTGTGATGGTTGTGATCTCTTCTTTCATTTTCAGCTTGAATCGCAACCTTAAACGCCCTATTCCTCTTTTCCAAAAATCACATCTCCAACTTTTGACCAAGATTTCGGCCATCACGATTATCACCAAGCAAAACCGAGACCATATATGGACTCCACGAAACACCCTCTTTCATTACCTATGCTCGAAATCGCCAACCGTTATATTTTAAAAAATGGGTTTCCACCATTGTCGCGGCTGTTTTCTTGAATTTCGGACAACGTGTTCACCATCTTGAAAAATTGATATTGTTTTTGAATTCCTGTCGTCAAAACCTTCAAGAAGCACTACTCGTGTGTCTGTTTCGGGGAAGTTGAAGTCAGACTCCGTCGGTGCTCCAACACGTCGGTGAGGCCTTTTCTAATAACTTGTTTGACTTCATTTTGAATATGTTTATTCTCTTAATATTTTTATTAATTATGTAACATTGATTTTTATATTCCGCGTAAATTATCAGTCATGTTTCATTGACTCTGTAAATTCGTCGATGCTTTTGGAGTTGTTCGTTACGTGTTGTCGACATCTCTGGTTGCTGAAAATCATTATGGTCCTTATATCTTATGAAAGCGTCAAATTCAGGTACGGGGTGAGAGAGAGTTCGAATTCGTGAGTGTAAATTAAGTGAGATGAACGGGAAAACCAGATTTCCCATAATTCATTCGGGACTCGCTGCGTAAGGCTGAAGTCCTTTGAGTAATAATTGACTAATGAGAAAACTTGAATTTGGTGAGATTAAAATACGAGTTAGAAACTTTTATATGGTGTTGTTTGATTTAAATTTTGAAGATTGTGTGGTAGTTGAATTATTGTAGAATTGTGTATTTGATGTATTCTATGTTTTGTTTATATCTACCTGGATATTGTTATATGATATAAAATGCGATGAATTGTTATTAATTCAATTTCAATTGAAGTAGTGTGTGTGAATGATTTAGTATTATTATATGTGAGTGGAAATTATCTATTGTTGGAGCTTGCGTATTATGATGATAAATTTTGAAAGTGATATATGACTATGAAAATATGCTTTGATGATTACATGTTGAATTATGATGTTACCACTTTGATGAATATCACGAAATGCATATTGAATTGTGATGAATTTGACCCGTGCCAATGATGGTTCTCTTAATGGAGTGAGTAACCTAGGCCAACGAGGGGAGAATATAGATGTTGATAATTTACGAAGTGGAGATTATTTGGTCATCATATAGTTAGGGTCTGACAAGCCTAGTGATTCTGGGGAAGTACAACTGAATGAGCCTGATCGTGGCGGTCTGCTGTTGAGCCTTATGGCAAGATTGTTAGACCTTGGAGGTATTCGGGTGGGGAACTCCTAGGTGACTTGGAGGTAGCACTCCAAATGTCGGGAGCTACCATGCAACACACATTTACCTCGACTGTCACGTATATGTGTCTCGAGTTATTTTATACTAATTATTCTTGTTGATTGTGATTCGATACGATACGGTGTTTAATATATTTTACGTGTTCTTCTCAATTATTTTATACTATTACATGTTTTTGAAGCTCACCCCTGGTTGCTTGTGTTTGGCACTTGCAAGAGCGCAGTCATTTCAGGTTATCGGTTGGTGATCCACGCTCTGATAGGTGATACTGGGTGGGAGTAATTTGTCGCGTGTTTTATGTCAAAAGTTTTATTTAATAAACCTCAACTATATTCGATATAAAACGAACTTTTATTGAAAATTTTTATGCATGCATTCTGTGTAAGTGTGAGTGTGACGTTCTTGAACCTTATAGCTTAAAATAAATTTTGTTTAATTTATTTTGGAACCGCTGCGAATCTCTTTCAAAACTAACAAATTTTACTTTCTATTTTAATTTGGGTTTATGGTGTCACATTAGTGGTATCAGAGCAGGTCTGTCCAATCAGACCGTGTGGGTGATGTGTCTATTATCATGTTGACATGTTTCCAATTTGTGTTAATGAAATCTAATCAAACTTAAAAGGGTTAAGATAACTAAAGAAACCACTGACATATAATTTTAATTTATTCTGCATTTGTATGACATAGTTGTTTATATGTGTGCCTTATGATGTTTGATTTTTCTACCTACTTTAGAATCTTGTCAAACTCTTAATTTACGATTTATGTGGTAGGTTTTCTAGTTGACATTTTCAGAACTTATTAGGAAGTAAAACATAGTCATGGTAACTGAAGTTAAGTATAGATTCAATTAAGGAATAGTAAAGGATTACAAGATACAGTAAAGTTGGCTTTTATTTATTTATTTTATTTTATTTTATTTTTATTATTATTATATTTTTATCCCTTTTGTGTGCGTTATTGAACTAGTATTAGTGTGCTTATTCCAATGGTATTTTTTTTAACCTTTCATATAGTTTTATTTCAATGCATCCATCCCTGTGTTATTGGGTATGACCGATATATTTATGGCCAATAATTGTTTTCTTATGTTCAGAAATTAAGATACCTTAATTTGCATTTTCAGTTTAGTCTTTAATCTAACACAATTTCTATCATTAAGCTTTGTCCTAAATTCTTTCGTCCACTATTTGATTATGACTCTCTGCAATTTATAGGATAAATGTCGTGAATAATATGATTATATAACTGATGTTGTGTGCTTATGCAATCTGTGACTTTTAGCATAGTACATGCCTTATCCTCTAAGAATTTTAGATACAGTTTGACTTGATACATTACTCTGGCTTTGCATATGGTATAAGGGAACTCTTCTAAATCTTTGGTGAACTTATAGAGTTATTTTATAATTTTTATTTGTAATCTTTAATTTACGTCTTAATTGATTTGTGTCGTTTAAGATGTCCAGTAGACATTATGGGTTGTAGGCTTTTCAACATTTTTCTTGATTTTTATTTTTGAAAGTTTCTCTAATATCCGACTGTTACCTGTAGAATTGAGTGTCATTTTGGGTGGATGGTTACTCCTCATTTACATTGTTTATTGTGTTACTTGATTTGTTAGTTGTGGTATATTGTAATATTGATGTTGTGTATGCAAACCAGGTTTCCCAAAATGACTACTTTTACCTTCTTCCTACAAAAAAAAAACTTAATGGATCTTTTTGTGATTTAATTATGAAAATTGATGCTTGCATATTTGATAAAGGGTGTCTATTTGAGTATGTATATCTATATAAATCTTGATCGTTCGTTCGGGTTTAGGTGTATGCCAACTTTACTAGATTGATAAATTTATAGCTAGTTAGAAATATAAAATATTCATTGCAACTATATTACATATTTGAAAGATAGTAATGAATGGGTGAGTGGTGAGAAAGAATATGCAACAGTCTGGATAGATGCGTAATTTTGTTTGCTAAATGAAACCATGGTCAAGCATAAGTTTTTTATATTTTTATCAATTTTTATATAACAAAGATATTACGTGATATCTATATGTTTTCTTAATTTTCTTGATGATTACTCTGTAGGCTTTGATAGTTGTTTTTGCTTTCTTTGACCTTATTGGCTTTCAAATTTTACATGTTCTAGCTCTCATTCACTGGAAGTGTTTCTTTTTACTTGGATTTATTTATTTATTTTTATCCTGTATGCCCTGCCTCTTATTATTTGAATGATGAACTTGGATTAAGATTTGTTTGTCAATTAGGTTGAAAAGCACAACTACCAAAACAAACAACAACAAAACTTATGAACATTATGTGACAATCATGGTTGACTTGAGTAGCAACAATGGCAATATCTTTTGATGAATTGTGCAACATTCATGTTATCTTTCTCTCCATATTCTATCATTCTTGTTCTTTACTATAAATGCTATTTTCATTTTCATTAGATGACATTTTTCAAGCATACCACCATTCAAGTTTAATATCCTCATTCATAATTTCATTTCTATGAATCTTGTAATTGGCTTGTCCTAAGTCCTAACAAAATTTGGCACACAATTATTTCATCTTGGATATGTTTATACATTGAGGCATATGATGTTTGCTATGCAATAGAACCAGTCCTAAATTAAGAATTACTAAGAATTAAGGATATCATGCTGGCAGGAGTTGAGTATAAGTTTTTATTTATTTATGCACTATATATTATCTCAAAGGTGAATGTTGTGTTCAATCACAGTTGTAGACTATTCAAACCTGTCTTGATTTATGTATTCTATCTATTGTGGGGTTTGTGTCTCTTTGAAGAAACTAAGGCATTAATCTTCTTCTAATTCTCATTTGCTCAGGGTCATGTTTTAGTTCATTGTTAGTTCTTCTTTGTCACTTGCATAAAATCTTGCTTTATATATTACCATTTAAAGTATTTAAACTTTTGTGGTTTTGTTATAGTTTTATTTAGAAGATTATGAAATTATCAGCCTATTTTCTTTAAATTTAGGGAAGCAATTACTAAGAGTTGTTGGTTGGTTGTATGTTGGGGATGAGCATATATGATTTACTTGTATCCGTGTTACTTTGCATGAGTTATCTATATCAACACCTTATATTCAATGGTTGATCTGGCACCTTTTATGCAATATTAGTTTTTATTAATGTATCTTCTTGATTAAACCAAAAAAAAAAATGTTCAATTCAATTTCCTAAAATATAGTTTAAATTTGAACATTATATATGCACTGTTTGATTAATTTTGGTTTGCTAATGAGTTATACTACTGTCTAGCAAATAGTTACATGTCTTATCTACCACTTGTAGAATCTCTGTTTCAGTTGTGTTAAGCTATATGGGTTAATTCAACCAAAAAAAATATAATAAATAAAAGATAACTTTAATTGTGATAAATTTAGAGTACATAAAATGCTATGAGAATATGCTACATGTTTTAGAATCACCGTTGAGTTGCGAATTAAATTTAGAATCGCGGTGCCAATTTATCAATTAAGTTATATCAACGTGTTTTGATTTTGTTAATATAAAATTCTTTGTGGTTTAAGTGTTCTAAATGGTTTTGAAGGAAATATATGTATAGAGTCTAGAGTTATTAGGAGTGTTTAAAAATTGGATAATTCAATATTTCTTCTTTCTGATTTTTGATTAAGTTTAATGTAAGTGTAATTTCTATTGTTGTTACTAATTGAATTAGGCAATTAAGTAAGTTTAGTCCCTTATCACTAGTTGATTTGATTATCTTTTACCTACTTGAAATATTATTTTGATTACTTAATTGAGAAAAATAAAAATTTGAATTATAGATTATAAAGTGAAATAAACAAGGTTGTTAGCTATTTTGAGATATGAATAATTATAGTTATCTAAAGGTGTGATTGAGTTTCGGTTGACGTATTTTTAAATTATTGCCTTATAATTTAAATTGATGAGTTGAGCACAAACTACTATTTTCTTTGTTTTATGACTATGATTAAACAGCAATGAATTCTGATTGTCGTATTATATGTTATTATAAGTATTTATGTACATGTATTAATTGTTACTTGTTTCCTTTTTTTTTCATATAAAAAAAAAATTGTGAAGTTAAATGGAGTTTAATAGTGTGAGAGAGGTGGGGGATGTGACGATGTCTTCCCACACTACGACCACATTAAAAGTCTTTTAATCATCTATAATTAAGTCCAATGATTTTTAGTTATGGTTACCTTGAGTAATTGATATGAGGAGAAGGGATTGGTCAACCCAATGATTCACTGTCAAAACAAATAGGTGAGAGTAACTCATTATTATTATTATTATTATTATTATTATTATTATTATAAATATTTGTTGACTTTATTTTGGTTAATTAGACTGAATATCCACCCTTATGTTATTTGAGTCATTTCAATGTATATGTGTATCTTGTCACAAGGTAATATGTTCATCATTGACTTTTATTTTCTTTGCTTATTTGGTTATAAATTTTTTTAATTGATTTAATTATGAATGGTATACACTATAAATGTTGATTGTTAAAAAAAAACAAAATTTGTGAGCCTGAAATACATGAAAAATAATTTATCCCTTCCAATATGGTTTTGTACATTGGTTTTTGATTTCAAAGTGATTACGTGTCCTTGAGTTGTTATATGCATTTATGTTTGTAATTATTTAATGTGTGGAATATTTTGAATGTTCCTCTATATGTCTAACTTTTGTTAAACTTGTAGAGTAATTGTTATTTGGATTTAAATATTCTTTTAGGAGAGTGAGACTAATAGAGCAGTATTTGAGAAGTTTATTGAACTTAATAATGTGTTTATTTTATTTTATTTTATTTTATTTTTTCGTTCATTCAAGTTACCTAGTAAGTTGTTATTGACCAATTCTATGAGCTCTGACTCCTCTATAAATTATAGTGAGTAATTGTGGTGTTTCTTTAATGGTTGAAACATTAGATGTGATATGTTTATAAATGATTCATTGTCATGTAACAAGTGAATTCTTTGATGGTGCTTAATTATGCATTAGTTTGTCTATTATTCACCATGAATTTCATAAATTTCGAGGACGAAATTTCTTTAACGAGGGGAGAATTGTAACACCCCAGATTTAATAATAAATTATTTCATTTATCTAATGGAATTTTAAAGAATTAATTTAGTATTGCATGTGTTTACAATATGTGTTGACAAATAATTATGATTGATTTTCTAACATGTGACAATTTCTCATGTGTTTGACTTAATAATTTATTTAAATTATTGATATGGATATTAAGTATATTTATATCTTTTTATTAATTTTAGATTGTTATTATTTTTAAGTGAAATATGTTATCTTTATTACTAACTAGATATTTAATAATTAAACTTATTTATTTTTATTTTTAAAAAAATAAAGTTAATAAAAAAAACAAAGTTTTGAATAATAATAATAATTAAAATAATAAATAATAATAATAATATTAATAATAATGAAAACATGAAATAAAGATAATGAAAAGGAAATAGAAGGCCGAAGCATCATCTTCTTCTTCGTGTATATACCCTTGCAGCCATTCCTATTTCTTCTCTACCTTCTCTCTTCAATTATGACCATTATAGTGGGTGTTGTACAAAACTGAGACCACATCTGTGATGGTTGTGATCTCTTCTTTCATTTTCAGCTTGAATCGCAACCTTAAACGCCCTATTCCTCTTTTCCAAAAATCACATCTCCAACTTTTGACCAAGATTTCGGCCATCACGATTATCACCAAGCAAAACCGATACCATATATGGACTCCACGAAACACCCTCTTTCATTACATATGCTCGAAATCGCCAACCGTTATATTTTAAAAAATGGGTTTCCACCATTGTCGCAGCTGTTTTCTTGAATTCTGGACAACATGTTCATCATCTTGAAAAACTAATATCGTTTTTGAATTCCTCTCGTCGAAACCTTTTAGAAGCACTACTCGTTTGTCTGTTTCGGGGAAGTTGAAGTCGGACTCCGTCGGTGCTCCAACATGTCGGTGAGGCCTTTTCTGATAACTTGTTTGACTTCATTTTGAATATGTTTATTCTCTTAATATTTTTATTACTTATGTAACATTGATTTTTATAGTCCGCGTAAATTATCAGTCATGTTTCATTGACTCTGTAAATTCGTCGATGCTTTTGGAGTTGTTCGTTACGTGTTGTCGACATCTCTGGTTGCTGAAAATCATTACGGTCCTTATATCTTATGAAAGCGTCAAATTCAGGTACAGGGTGAGAGAGTGTTCGAATTCATGAGTGTAAATTAAGTGAGACGAACGGGAAAACCAGATTTCGCATAATTCATTCGGGACTCGCTGCGTAAGGCTGAAGTCCTTTGAGTAATAATTGACTAATGAGAAAACTTGAATTTGGTGAGATTAAAATACGAGTTAGAAACTTTTATATGGTGTTGTTTGATTTAAATTTTGAAGATTGTGTGGTAGTTGAATTATTGTAGAATTGTGTATTTGATGTATTCTATGTTTTGTTTATATCTACCTGGATATTGTTATATGATATAAAATGCGATGAATTGTTATTAATTCAATTTCAATTGAAGTAGTGTGTGTGAATGATTTAGTATTATTATATGTGAGTGGAAATTATCTATTGTTGGAGCTTGCGTATTATGATGATAAATTTTGAATGTGATATATGACTATGAAAATATGCTTTGATGATTACTTGTTGAATTATGATGTTACCACTTTGATGAATATCACGAAATGCATATTGAATTGTGATGAATTCGACCCGTGCCAATGATGGTTCTCGTAATGGAGTGAGTAACCTAGGCCAACGAGGGGAGAATATAGATGTTGATAATTTATGAAGTGGAGATTATTTGGTCATCATATAGGTAGGGCCTGACAAGCCTAGTGATTCTGGGGAAGTACAACTGAATGAGCCTGATCGTGGCGGTTTGCTGTTGAGCCTTATGGCAAGATTGTTAGACCTTGGAGGTATTCGGGTGGGGAACTCATATGTGACTTGGAGGTAGCACTCCAAATGTCGGGAGCTACCATGCAACACACTTTTACCTCGACTGTCACGTATATGTGTCTCGGGTTGAGTTGAGGGGATCTATGAGGACACGGCCAAATTGAATTGTCCTTCCACTTGTGTTGTGGCATAGTATCAAGCCTCCTAACCAAGTACTTCAGAGTTAGAATGGTACCAAAGAAAGAGAAGGAGTCCCGAGTATAAGAACATGCATAACATTACTTGATTTGTGTGTTTACGTACTTGATGTTGTGGATTGTATCAATGTTTTACCTTGATTATTCTTGTTGATTGTGATTCGATACGATACGGTGTTTAATATATTTTACGTGTTCTTCTCAATTATTTTATACTATTACATGTTTTCGGAGCTCACCCCTCGTTGCTTGTGTTTGGCGCTTGCGAGAGCACAATCATTTCAAGTTATCGGTTGGTGATCCACGCTCTGAAAGGTGATACTGGGTGGGACGGGAGTAATTTGTCGCGTGTTTTATGTCAAAAGTTTTATTTAATAAACCTCAACTATATTCGATATAAAATGAACTTTTATTGAAAATTTTTATGCAGGCATTCTGTGAAAGTGTGAGTGTGACATTCTTGAACCTTATAGCTTAAAATAAATTTTGTTTAATTTATTTTGGAACCGCTGCGAATCTCTTTCAAAACTAACAAATTTTACTTTCTATTTTAATTTGGGTTTAGGGTGTCACAATTATCGATTTGGCCATAGGCTAAGTCTTCTCTGTGACTTAAAATTTGTTCCAATCGATTTTCCAATTCATTTGGATTATTACAGAGAGTTAGCTTATTTCAAGCAAATAGACGTGTCAATCGATATCACTACTCACAGGGACTCAGTGGTTTTTCATCAAATCGATTTGCCAATCGATTTGGTTTATTACAGGGAATTAGATTATTTCAAGCAAATCAATGTGCCAATCGATTAGGTGTTATGTTTCTGAGAAATGATTTATCAGTTGGTTCATTCAATCGATTGATACCAAACTTGTTTCAAAAGAAATTTGTTTCAATGGATTATCAAATCGATTGTGTTTATCACATAACATGTTCTTTTTGAAAACTTATTTGCAAAATCGATTTGCCAATTGATGTGCTTACTAAAAGCCTTGGTTCTGTGATTTGCACAATCGATGTGCTAATCAATTATTCTAATTTTTAGCTTGGTTCTGTGATTTGAACAATCGATTTGGTCACTAAAGGTTGTGCTTTGTGATTTCCTAAATCGACTTATCAATGGATGTGACAATCGATTGCCTAATCGATTGTTTAATCACAGAGTACACATTTTCATACAACCCTTTACAGAATCGATTGCCTAATCGATTTTCTCAGTAATTCTTCCAACATTGGTTGATTTCTTGAGTTCCAAGCTATTGTCTCAAGTGTGTAGGGTTGAGTTGTTGTTCCTGAAATTTTACTCAGTTTAAAATGTTAGATTTATCAAATGATGTATGTTTGTCAATGATATCAAAATGGACTTATGTCTAACAATATATATATATATATATATATATATATTATGATTTAGTAATTAACATAAAATATTATTGTTTTATTTATTTATTTTATACTTTTAACTATTTTCTAATATGATGGTATTATTATAATATGAATATTCTGAGAAATAAATATAATTGTAGGGATTATTTTGAATGTGAAAGTTTCAGTCATTAGTAATATGTTTTTATATACTGATTATTTTAATTACTCTAATTTATAAAATATTAGTAATGTCTGGAAAACTAAATGGTGTTTAGAGGAATATTAAAAAAGAGATTAAATTATTATTAGTTTATTTTAACAAAATAAAAATAATAATAGTAAAATATAAATAAAGAGATCAATGGGTTTGACTCTATGAACCCTAATTGTTAATAAAATAAAATAAACCAAAGAAGGGAAGGGAGTTGGAAGGGCAGCCGTAAAACCAAAGAGCAAACACAACAATAACCCTATCGTTTGACACCAGTGATGTTCCAGAAAACTTTCTCCATTTTCGCCCAAATTTGAGTATGTTATTTCATTCATTTAACTAGTCAATTAAACAAAATTTTCCAGATTTTTAACAACCCTAATTTATCTCTAAAATACCCAACTTCTTCGTTTATAGAATTCGTTATTTTGCATCGTTCTCTTTCACCGTAAGTCCGATTTTAGTGAAACCGACGCCAAAATGACCGTGTGAAAAGTGGATATATTATCCACTGATTTGTTTCTGATTTATGGTAATTTTCTTTGGCCGACTTACAAATTTAGTTTTTAGAATATCCCTTCATAATTTGTTGTTGACGTTTATCCATAAACTGTCGAGTTAGGTCAGTTGAATGACAAAGAGTCAAAGAGCAAAGACTGTTTGGGCATCGAGTCATATTAATAGGTGAAAGCGTCAAAATAAGGTAAGGGGTGAGAGAGCGTTTGAATTCATGAGTATAATATATTGTGAGATGAACAGGAAAACCGTATTTCCCAACGATTCATTCGGGGCTCGCTACGGATGGCAGTAGCCCTTTGAGGAATAAATTAATTAATGTGCAAATATGAAAATTGTGAGATTAAAATATAGAATAGAAATATTTGTAGGGTGTTGATTGATTTAATTTATTTGAATGTGTGATATTGATATTATTGTGATATTGGGTGTCGAATTAAATTTATATATATGTGTGATTAGATGAGTTTATGTGATGTGATAACAAAATATGGATGTGTTGTGAAATTTTATATAATGATGACGATGATGTACAATTAATAATTCTGATGTTATAAATTTGTGATAAGTTTATGTGATGATGTTTGGTTGATGATAGTGATGCTATAAATTTGTGATGAGTTTATGTGATGATGATGATAGTGATTTCTAAACAGTGATGAGAATATTGAATTAACCTGATAGTTGATGAAATAATGGTAATTTCAATTTTTGTTTGACATGACGATTTTAATGGAGTATCCTATACCAACGAGGGGAGAAAATAAATATTGTGAATTTGTGACATGGAGATTATTTTGTCATCATATAGGTAGGGCCTGACAAGCCTAGTGATTCTGGGGAAGTACAACTGAATGAGCCTGATCGTGGCGGTTTGTTGTCGAGCCTTAAGGCAAGATTGTTAGATCTTGAAGGTATTTGGGTGGGAAATTCCTAGGTGACATGAAGGTAGAACTCCAAATGTTGGGAGCTACCACGCAACACACGTTTACCTCGACTATCGCGTATATGTGTCTCGGGTTGAGTAGAGGGGATCTATGAGGACAGGGCCAATTTGAATTGTCCGTCCACCAGGATGGTGGCATAGTATCATGGCCTCCTAACCAAGTACTTCAGTGTTCGAATGGTACCACATTGTGAAGTAGGGTCTAAGCTCATGCATAACATTGCATTTCCTTGTGATTATTTTGTTGTGATTGATGTGTTTCAAAGGTAATAATAATTAGATGATTTGATGCATATTATAATGAGATAATTATTTTACTTAAGTGACTTTGATGTTATAGTATGATACTATTTAATTAAATATTTTGATATATCGTAAAGTGATTATGATACGGTTTTATTATGATTGTTTGTGTGTTAACATGATTTCAAAACTCACCTTCTTTGTTGTTTGTGTTTGATTGGTTGGGCCCTGCATTTGCGAAATCGCAGTTATTACAAGTTAATGAGTCATAAAGTTCAAGTTTAGGAGGAACCCCGCTTTGATAGGTGATACCGGGAATAAGAGTTTTAATTTGTATTTTACTTAATTAATTTGAATCAAATTATTGTATGAAAACCTTAAAAGTACTATTAAGTTTTAGAATTAAATCAAGTAATTATACTTAAATCAAGTTCATTGAAATTAAATTGTTTTATTTGAGCAATAAAATTTGAATTGTTGCATGTGTACTTTGAGAAACGTGATATCCTAAATTAGTTACAAAAGTTTTTATTTTCTTGAAAATTTAATTTTATTTATCCGCTGCAAATTTTATAGGAATATGATATAAATTATTATATATATTATTTTGGGATTTAGGGTGTCACAACGGGACCTATACGTCGGAGAATTTGAAACGGGCCAATGAATTTAGGAGAGAGCTTCTTGGACTTTAGTGTCCTACCAACCCCAGTGGTCGCATGATAGTTGTTGTTATATGTGAACTCAACGAGAGGCAACATATCATCCCAAATACCTCGCTCATCCAACGCACACGCTCTTAGCAAATCCTCCAAAGTCTGAATAGTCCTTTCTGTTTGTCCATCGGTTTGAAGGTGCTAGGCCGAACTCAATCTCAACTTAGTACCCAACGCCTTATTTAATGTTCCCCACAAACGAGAAATTAACTTCAGACCTCTATCTAACACAATTCTTAAGGGTACCCCATGTAGTCTAACAATCTCGACAATGTAGATCTCTCCCAGCTTGGTCACATCATAAGTAGTTCTCACGGGTATGCAATGGGCAGTTTTGGTCAACATGTCAGCAATCACCCAAATGGAATCAAACTTCTGTTGAGTCTTAGGAAATGCTACCACAAAATCCATAGATATATTATCCCATTTCCATACAGGTATATCAAATGGCCTTAGTAGTCCCCTTGGTTTCTGATGCTCTACCTTGACTTTCTGACTAGTCAAACATGAAGTCACATATTCTGCTATTTGTTTCTTCATTCTTGGCCACCAAAACCTTTGCTTAAGGTCTTTATACATTTTGGTGGTACTAGGGTGAATACTCAACTTTCTTTTATGGGCCTCATCCAAGATAGTCTTCCTCAATTTTATATTATCGAGTATACAAATACGGGCGTTACATCTCAAAATATCGTCTGGGCCCACCTCAAATTCAGGGACCTTGCTAGCGTCGATCGACTTTTTTTCTCTTTAGTCAACACATTTGTAACTTGTAGAACTTTAATCTCGTTCATCAATTCACTATCAATATTGATCATTCCACATTGCACTTTCCCCAATGGGGAATCCAAATTAAGATTCAAGTCACGAAACTTCTCTAACAAATCCAATCCTTTCATGTTTACAAACGAGAGATGAACTCCATTCCTACTTAGGGCATCAGCCACCATGTTGGCTTTCCTGGGATGATAATGCAACATGAAGTCATAATCTTTAATGAACTCCATCCATCTTCTTTGCCTAATATTAAGTTCCTATTGATCAAAGAAGTATTTCAAGCTCTTATGGTCACTAAATACATCAAAACTACACCCATAAAGGTAATGTCACCAGATTTTCAAAGCGAATAAATTGCAGCTAATTCCAAGTCATGAGTGGGATAATTATTTTCATGTACCTTCAATTGCCTAGAGGTGTAATGCCTAGTTATGTGGGTATAAAAATTAAGATAATAAAGGAAAAATTTTCAAAATTATGTAAGAGAAGAAGGTATTGTAATAAATAACGAATTGTTAGAAAGAAGTAATGTTATGAAATCTCAAATTAAATCCTTACAACTGGAAAATCTTTAATAATTAAAATATTCAAAATTGGGCAAATAGTGTCTTATCCTAACACGAAGTACGATGTAGACATTATGTCTACTTATACTTGATCTACTAACCTAATCGAAAGAAATCAGTCTTCTCAAGGAAGGTAGGAATTCTCACCTCTCGATGTTCCCAACATTCTTAGTATCTGAAAACAACACTTCAATGAGATACAAAATCCCAGCAAACAATACACACGATTTAAAAACAAGTGTTATTCTCAGTCGGAGCGGTAACCGGAAAGTCGATCATGGCACCCGCATTAATCCCAAAATATTATGTAGAACTATTCATGATATTACTAAGATTTCTCTATAATAACTAACTACTTCCAATAATTAATAAAAACTCATAAATTATGTTAACGATAATCCACATCTATCATAATCAAATAATTCCAATATAAACATTTATGTTGCAGAAAATAATCAATCAATTCAATATTGAGACATACTACTTCTGCGAAATGAGTATTTTCTAATCATGTGGAGCACTAGCTCATCGAGTGTGGGCTACAAGACTCATTTGTGTGGAGTTTAAACCTCATCTCTTTGTGAAGTTTAATACTCATCTATATGTGGGGTTCAATACCCATCCATGTGGAGTTTAAACCTCATCTCTTTGTGAAGTTTAATACTCATCCAGATGGAGTATAAACATCATCTCTTTGTGAAGTTTAATACTCATCTGAAGGTCGGGTACAAGACCCATCCGTGTGGAGTTTAAACCTCATCTCTTTGTCAAGTTTAATACCCATCCATGTGGAGTTTAAACCTCATCACTTTGTAAAGTTTAATACTCATCCATATATGGGGTACAAGACCCGTCCGTGTGGAGTTTAAACTTCATCTCTTTGTGAAGTTTAATACTCATCCATGTGGAGTTTAAACCTCATCTCTTTGTGAAGTTTAATACTCATCTATATGTGGGGTACAATACCCATCCATGTGGTGTTTAAATCTCATCTCTTTGTGAAGTTTAATACTCATCCCGGTGTAGTTTAAACCTCATCTCTTTGTGAAGTTTAATACTCATCCAGGTGGAGTTTAAACCTCATCTCTTTGTGAAGTTTAATACTCATCTATAGGTGGGGTACAAGACCCATCCTGTGGAGTTTAAACCTCATCTCTTTGTGAAGTTTAATACTCGTCAATATGTGGGGTACAAGACCCATCTCCATCACACACAATCAAAATCATTCATAATTTTAACAATCATATTCGCAAAATCGTATGTATAATATAATATTTCATTTGAATATATAATAACAATGATCTTTCAAGAAAATATAATAAAACAATCTTTTTAAAGAATATATCTTTCTCAAACACATACAATCCAATTAATTTATATTTCAACATTTATATTCGTAAAATCATATTTATAATATAATATTTCATTTGAGTATATAATAACAATGATTATTCAAGAAACTATAATAAAATAATCTTTTTGAAGAATATATATGTCTCAAACGCATACAATCCAAATAATTCATATTTTAACAGCTATATTCGTAAAATCATATTTATAATATAATATTTCATTTGAATATATAATAACAAAAATCATTCAAGAAAATATAATAAAACAATCTTTTTAAAGAGTATATATTCAAACAATCATAAAAATGGTAATCCAACAAGCAATAGTAAACAAATCAATTCATAATCTATTATTATAGTTCTTAGACTTCTAATTTTAATAGAGTTAGCTTTTCGACAAAATATATTTTTATAAGAAAATACCATTCATAATATCTAACTCTTTTTTCATTCTAAATTTCGAAAATAAATATACCCTGAAAGTTTAAAGGGTGTGATTACTCACCTCTTGAAGCATTCTTTTATAAAAAATATGTATGTGTTAGTTGTTACTAACCGCTGCTACTACAAACGCAATCATGCTTTCGCTCCTCTTTATGGTGACATATATAGTTCTTTCTATTGAGTTTTTTTTTTTTTCATCTTCTTTGTATCTATTTATAATTAAATATTTATAAGATAGTTTGACTAGGTATCCTATATTTGCCCCACTAAACTCTTGGTTGTTACAAATAAAACGAATACATATTGAACTTATATAGGATTGTTTGTTTGGTTTTGTTTGACTCCTTAATAATAGATAATTAGGTAGCAAAAGTTTGTTATAATAATTTGTTTGTTAATATCTATTCCACATAAACCATTAACAAACAAAACAAAATTCCTATTATTACAGTCTCAAACAAACAACAACTTACTAATGTTACCTTATTTTATGCAAATTAATTATTGATATAGTAGTAGTAGTAATAATAATAATAATAATCATAATAATAATAATAATCATAATAATAATAATAATCATAATAATAATAATAATAACAATAATTATTATTATTATATAATCATAATACTCTATAAATTTGAATATTATAAAATTCTAATTATTTTTAATTCTTTAATTTGGGATGTTACAGGAGGCGTAGGCCACTACTCGTTTGTTCTGCATCAACATACAACCTAAACCCTAATAGGAAGCATCACAATAAACTTTGTAAGGCTCATCTGGTTGGGGCAACACATACACTGGGGATGTAGTTAGCTTCTCCTTCATCAGTTGGAAACAATTCTCACACACCTCAATCCATGCATAAATCTGGTTGTTCTTCGTAAGGTATGTCAATGGAGCAGCAATCTTGGTAAATCCCTTAACAAATCTCCTATATTACCCAACCAAACCCAGAAAACTTCTAATCTTAGTGACTGTCTACAGTTGCTTCCATGCCATCTCAGCTTCTACCTTGGACGGGTCGACGGCAATCCCTTCCTTAGAAATTACATGTCCCAAGAAATTCACTCGTTCCAACCAAAATTCACATTTTCCTAGATTGGCATATAGTTGTTGCTCCTTTAGTACTTGTAGAGCTTGACGCAAATGTTCTTCATGTTTTTCTCGGCCCTTGGAATAGATCAAAATGTCATCGATAAAGATCACCACGAACTTGTCTAAGAATGGAAGGAAGATGCGGTTCATTTAATCCATGAAGATAGCTGGCGCATTGATCAATCCAAAAGGCATCACCAAGTACTCATAGTGTCCATAACGCATTCTAAAGGCCGTCTTAGATATATCATCTCCTTTCACTCGAATCTGATGGTATCCTGACTTTAGATCAATCTTAGAAAACACCTCTGCCCCTTTGAGTTGGTCAATTAAATCATCAATGTGGGGTAAGGTGTATTGGTTTTTTATTTTGACCTTGTTGAGTTGTCGGGGGCTCCCCATGGTGACACACTAGGCCGAATAAATTTCTTAGCTAGATGGTCTTCCAATGGGTTCTTTAGTTCTAATAGCTCTAAGGGGGCCATTATGTAGAGAGCAATTGATATGGGTCCAGTACATGGAATAACATCGATAAAAAATTCGACGTCACGGACTGGGGGTAGTCAAAGTACGTCTGGTGGGAAAACCTCAGAGAAATCCATCATCACTGGGATCTTATAGACAAAAACCTCTGGAGTCATACTCTTGGAGTTGAGAAACACATATTTTTGTAATCCTCCCTTCAAGGAAAACATTAGTCAGTTGGCCGAAAGGAGCTTCGAAAAGTAGGGATCTGGAAATATTTCATCCCTTCAGGCGCAATCTAACATGATATAGTTACTAGACAACCAATCCATTCCAAAAATTACTCCAATATGTTCTAGGGGAATACAAATTAAATCGATCTTAAAATTCATTTTAGACACAGTCAACGGGCATTGCAAGCATGTCGAATTACATTTTATTGGTTCAACAGATGGGAGGGCAACCAGTAAGTCGAATGGTAAGGTAGTGACATCTAGTTGGAGCGAATTCACCCAATTTAACGAAATGAATGAGTGTGTCGCTCTAGAATCATATATCACAGAAATAATCTTTCCAACAATTAAACACTCACCCTAAATAAGTTCTGAGGAAGATGGTGCTTCTTCTCCACTGATATGATAAACGCGTCTTCGAGTAGTAGGGCGTGCAACATCCTTATTATTGACCACCTCCTTATTGTCGATAGTGTCCTTCTCCCGACAATCTTTTGCATGATGGCCTGGTTTCTCACAAGCATAACATATCCTGATTCTTCTAGGACACCCAGTTGTCCTATGTCCCTCTTGTCCACAATGGTAGCGTCGAACATTACGCATTGGATTATGTGTTGGATTCTGAAACCTCTGATATCCTATGTTTTGGGGTCCTAGTCGATCTCTAGCAATCCAGTGTGGGCGATCATATGGCTTTTGTTGTTGAAAATGTCTGCCTCAATTTTGTTGGTCACCATTTCCCTGTTTGGAATGTAATATTTACAGACATAACCCCATGATAAAATGATAAAGTGGTGGTTGATTTCTACCTGAGGTCTCGTCGGTCCACCAATAGCACCTCTATTCAAGCGGTCCTGTTTCATGATCTCCGCCTTTTTACATTGCTCCACCAGCACCTGATACTGGCATATCTCTAAGGGTCCCACACACTCCTTAATCTCATACCTAAGCTCGTTTTCAAACCTCACGCACATGTACTCTTCATCCATTTGGTTACAAAAGTAGTGAAAATGTTTTGCTAGGGACTCAAACTTTACCGCATACGCGGACTCCGTGAGACTTCCCTGATGTAGTCCTAGGAATTGCGTTTCTTTCTCAGTCATGGCACCTCTGAAAATTATTTATCCAAGAACTTTCTCTTAAAGACTTCCCAAGTCACCTCTTCGTGGTTTCCTTCCATCATTTGTCTCGCCCCCCGCCACCAGTATTCAGCTTCACCAATCAAAAAGTAGGCGACATACTTCGCTTTTGTTTTGTCAGGGCGGTGGAGGATGTCAAATATCTTTTCAATCTCCTATAGCCAAAGGTCAGCCTTGTCAGGGTCATGCTCCCCTTTAAATTTTGGCGGGTCTTGTCGATGAAATTCAGCCAATCCTCTCGTGGCAACCGCTATTTCCTCCCTGTGTTCCCTCTACGCATTAAGAGCCTAGATTGCAGCCTCTTGAGTCTGGATTGTAGCTTGTTGGGCCATTGCATTCATGGCTTGATTGCTTCAGTCATTTCATTTCCTCCTTGGGGGGTTGATCGGGTTGTGTGACGAGCCATACTCTCTACAAATTATCTAATTAGCACAACACTATGGATTAATTGTAACCTTAGGTTTGTGAGCAATATAAATAATAAATATTTTATTTTATTATTTTATATATTTTTCTAAAAAATAATAGTATTTTAGTGTAATATTTTAAAAAACAAGATTTTATATGATTTTAAGTATATATGTGTGTTGGTAATTAATATGATATGATATTTTCATATATGTTTGACTAATGTTAAGTGTGTACATATTTATATTTTAATCATTTTTAAGTATCTCTTATTTTAATTATTTTTAAATATATCTTATTTTAATTATTTATAGAATCTTGAGATCGTAGTAATATTGTGTTTGATTTTTTTGTTTTTAGATATTTATTTTTGAATTGTGATTTTATATATATATATTTATTATGATTTAGTAATTTACATAAAATATTATTGTTATATCTTTTTATTTTATAATTTTGACTATTTTCTAATATGATGGTTTGGTTATAATATGAATATTTTGAGAAATAAGTATAATTGTAGGGATTATTTTGAATGTGAAAGTTTCTATTATTAGTAATATGTTTTTTTATATATTTATTATTTTAATTACTATAATTTATAAATTATTAGTAATGTTTGGAAAACTAAATGGGGTTTGGAGGAATATTAAAAAAAAAGAGATTAAATAATTATTAGTTTATTTTAACAAAATAAAAACAATAATAGTAAAATATAAATAAAAAGACCAATGGGTTTGACTCATAAACCCTAATTGTTAATAAAATAAAATAAACCAAAGAAGGGAAGGGAGTTGGAAGGGCAGCCGTAGAACCAAAGACTAAACACAACAACAACTTATCGTTTGACACTGGAGAGCCATAACTGTCCCAGAAAAGTTTATCTGTTTTCGTCCAAATTTGAGTATGTTGTTTTACTCATTTATATATTCAATTAAACACAATTTTTCAGATTTTTAACAACCTGAATTTCTCCCTAAAATACCCAATTTCTCCGTTTACAAAAATCCTTATTTTGCATCGTTCTCCTTCACCGTTAGTCCGATTTTAGTGAAATCAATGCCAAAACGATCATGTGAAAAGTGGCTATATTATCCAATGATTGGTTTCCTGATTTATGGTAATTTTCTTTGAACGAATTTCGAAATCAGTTTTTAGACTATTTTCTCATAATTTATTTTTGACGTTTACCCATAAATTGTCGAGTTAGATCGATTGAAGGACAAAAAGTCAAAGAACAAATATTGTTTGCTCGTGGAATCGTATTCGTGTATGAAAGCTTCAAAATAAGGTAAGGGGTGAGAGAGCGTTTGAATTCATGAGTATAATATATTGTGAGATGAACGGGAAAACCGTATTTCCCAACGATTCATCCGGGGCTTGCTACGTATGGCAGTAGCCCTTTGAGAGATAAATATATTAATTTGAAATATGAGAATTGTGAGATTAAAATGTGAAATAGAAATTTTTCTAAGGTGTTGATTGATTTAATTTTCGATGCTCGTGTGGTAGTTGATATTTCTTATTATTGTGATGTTGGATGTTAAATGAAATCATGTGATGTGATAATAAAATATGGATGCATGGTTTGATATATGCTTATGTGATGATAATGATAATTTTTGATTGATGATAGTGATGTTATAAAATTGTGATGAGTTTATACGATGACCGTGATTATTTATGATTAATGATATTATAAGATTGTGATGAAAATATTGAAGTACCCCATACTTGATGAGATAGTGATGATTCTTAAATATGGTGCTCTTAATGGAGTAGTCTAAGCTAACAAGGGGAGAAAATAAATATTGTGAATTGTGAAGTGGAGATTATTTTGTCATCATATAGGTAGGGCCTAACAAGCCTGGTGATTATTGTAACACCCCAAATTTTATAATAAATTATTTTTTTAATTAAATATTATTTGAGATAAATAATTTGATGTATATTTGTTTATTTTATAATTTCAAATATACTCTAATAATGATAGCATTTTAATGTGAGTATTTGAAAAATATAACTACAATTATAGTGATTATCTAATCATTCACACAACATTTCATTTACTTATTATCTAATCCTACTTATTGCTTCCATCTCTTTCCACAACATTTCATTTGGCCCTAAACTTGTGCAACAACAACCTAAACAAGTTAGATTTAATTTTGCAAACTCTTAACTAAGGTTACGTATTTAGCCTATTTCACATCCCTTGCTTCTCCTCTAAATTAGCTTTACTGTAACTTAATTTCTTTACAGTTCCTATCTTTTTACTTCTCTCTTTATCTTACAAAATAATGCATAGTAATTTCCAGAAATTGTAATTTCTTAGACTAATCATATTAAGAGTTATTATAGTAAGTCGTTCAGATTTAGTTTCGAGTACATAGGCTCAACTGTCATGTGCTTTGCTGATGTTTTGAGGTATTACGGGGAATCCTAGTGAGGTTTCATATAGAGATCACACGCTCCATTGTGGTGTTATTGTTGAAATGATGTCACATGAGATTGAAAATACTAAGGAAGGTGTTCTAAGAAGTTTATTACCGAGTTTATTATTACATCCTCCAAACTTGCCGACATCAAGCTTGACAGAGACGGTGAAAAACGTGTGCATTCAATGTATCTAGTTGAAGTTAGTCTTGGAGGAATTGGAAATGATGGACATTTAACAGAAATATGCCCAAAGGATGTGAAGGAAACCATGGTACGGGGTTGATGCATCTTGGCCTTAATCGTGGATACATATAATAAGGGGACTTGGATATTTATTATTCATTGCAAGACTGTGAATGAGGTGTGAAACTTTCTAAAAAATTATTAATGAAATATATGACAATTTGGTTCACATTTATACTCTTTTGCAAGAGATTTTCCGTCACAAATAGGATAATGAAAAGTTGATGGACTATTTTCTAGAGTCTAAGAAATATAACGAGGAATTGACTTCTCTTTTAGCATGCATATATTTGAAGGGATGCTAACCCACAAAAGAAACTTATAACCTAGAGTTGGCCTTCTAGTTTTGATTTGGAGTATAAGGTTGTCTGGTCTCATATTTTGTCCCATAAGAAAATGGATAATCTCACTAATGTCTTTTCTGGGGTGGTGCAATCCTCTTTAACCATGGTGCATCTCAAGCATAATGAAACATGAGGTCAAGTTTCTTTCCTTACGGGGAAACATATATATACTATTGAATGCAAATAGGCTTATATTGTCAAGGTGAACCCCAATGATTTAGTGGCTCAAAGCACAACTAGCCTCCAAGGGGTATGTCCACACATTATGGAGTTGACTATACTAATAGTCTAACACCTTCCCCATTGCTAAAATTTCATCTGGTGACAATCTTATATCTATGGGTGCCAAGCATTTATGGCCTTTGTTCGAATTAGATGTGAAATATTCTTTCTTGCATGGTGATTTACAAGAAAGATGTACATGGAGCGACCACCTAGTTTTGTCGCTTAGCGAGCGTCAACAAGTGTGTTGTTTAAGTCTTCTACGACTTGAAGCAACCACCAAGGTAATGGTTTGGTAACGTGTTTTCAAGCAATTAATTATTTACTTTATTTTGGTACTTGAAAAATGTCTATTTTAGCTCGTTTAACCTTTAGGTGATGAGTATTAACTAAAAATAATAATTATCATAAATTTGGAATTAATGGATTGCTATAAGAATATGTCCCGAGTTTAGAATTAGTGTTTTATTTCCTAAATAAAGGTATATTCGTTGTACCAAATAGTTTGTTTAGTTATTTGAATGTGGATATGAATATGTAAATATGAAAGTGTTTGTCTATCATGTGTTCTAAGTGTTCTAAGTGTTGGGAATTTGTATATAGCGTTTGAAGTAATTGAAAGTGTTTAAGAGTGAGATAATTCTATATCTTTATTTTGATTGTGGGTTTATATTAATGTAAGAGTCATTTTTTGTTGTTGTAACTAGTTATAAATTACAAACAAATTATTGTTAATGTGTAATTAAATGAATTTTTAACTTGAAGTAAGGAGTAGGAGTTCTGGCGCCGCCTTCACACTCTTGAAACATGTTAAAAAGTCTTGTAATTAGTTGTGTTTGAGTTTAAATGATTAGAGTTATTGTTACCTTAAGTAATTGACTCCATGAGTAGGAGGGATTAGCTACCCCAATGACTCATCGTCCATGAAAGAGGCGACAATAACTCGTTATTATTATTATTATCGTTATTTGCACTTGTTGATTTTATTTTGATTGACTAGAGACATGGTTGTCTCTTATATCATTTAAACGACTTAATTTAATTAGATTAATCTCTTACATTAGTATATTTTGTTATAATGTTTAGTTGTTTCTAGTAGCAGCCTAGAACTATTTTGAAGGTCTTACTAAGAATGAACTGTATGTGTAGAAGTTTTAAAGTTAGACTTCCGGTGTATTTTGTGATTGTGTTTTGAATATAATATGTTTATATACAACTGATTAGCATTGGTGTGATTATTTTTCCTATTTCCGTATTCACTATATGATTTTGTATATTTTATTGATGCAACGTGAAATACCATTTTAACTAGGATATGCCATGTAAATATGTTTCCTTGCTTTAATATGACTATGTTTGTTGATTATTAATTTTATACAATTTTGTGTTGTTTGGATTTTTTTTTATTCCTCGGATGTAGTTCTTAGTAAAAGAGAATCAATACTTCAAGTTAAGACTAGTTAGAAATAGTACAACATCAATTTTGTTGGGATATTTTAGAAACATGGGTCTATGGAATCCAACCTAAGGTAGAATAGTTAGAGATTGTGGAGATTGAGAATTTGTATAAATCAAACATAGATTCTATAGTTGTACGGCATGTTGATCAACCTGATAAAGATAGACAAAAAAAAAAATTGGATGAATTATAAATGAGTTGGTAGTTGAATAATTGAGAACATTATTTGTATCCACCGTGCGAAATTAGATACATCGTATCATCTAATGCAAACATAACTTATATTTCAAGAAGAAGAAAAAAAAAATAACAAGATAAAAAATGTTAGAATCTAAATGTTGTAAGCAATTATGAGTATAGGAGCTAAATTCTAGTGGAATAAGGATGTTTTAGAATTTTTTAGGGGACAAACTAGAATTTCAGTCATGAATTTCTTTTAGAAAATTAAGTTTGAAGTAAAATAATATTATTTAGTAGTTTGAATTTCCGGGACGAAATTCTTTTAAGGAGGGTAGAATTGTAACACCCCAAATTTTATAACAAATTATTTTTTTAATTAAATATTATTTGAGATAAATAATTTGATGTATATTTATTTATTTTATAATTTCAAATATACTCTAATAATGATAGCATTTTAATGTGAGTATTTGAAAAATATAACTACAATTATAGTGATTATTTTGAAAATGAGAATCTTAATTATTAAGGTATTTTAAAAAGATTAATTACTTTATTTTATAAAATATTAATTTTGAAATATTAGAAATATTTTAAAAAGTAAATTGTGTTTAAAAAAAATAAAAAAAAATTAAAAGAACTGAGAAATATGTGTTTTATGGATTAGGGAGTAAAATTTAATTAATTAATTAATAATAATAATAATAATAATATTAAAGACAATAAAGAAAAGAATGAGAACAAATACACAGAGAACGCATTTCCTTCTTCTTCTCCTCCGTGTAAGCACCGCCACAAACCATTCTCCTCTTTCTCTTTTTCGTCGACCATGATCATTACGGTGGATGCCTTACAAAACTGAAACCACATTCGTGATCGTTATGACCTCCTCTTCCATTCTCAACTTGAATCGCAAATTAAAATGTCATATTCCTCTTTGTCAAAAATCACGCCTCCAACTTTTGATCAAGATTTCGGCCATCACGATTATCACAAAGCAAAACCGAGACCATATATGGACTCCACGAAACACCCTCTTTCATTACACTTTAAAAAATGGGTTTCCACCATTGTCGCAGCTGTTTTCTTGAATTCCGGACAACGCGTTCATCATCTTGAAAAACCGATATCATTTTTGAATTCCTCTCATCGAAACCTTCAAGAAGCACTACTGGTTTGTCTGTTTCGGGGAAGTTGAAGTCGGACTCTGTCGGTGCTCCAACACATCGGTGAGGCCTTTTCTGATAACTTGTTTCACTTTGTTTCGAGTATGTTTATTCTCTTAATATTTTTATTAATTATGTAACATTGATTTTTATAGTCCGTGTGAATTATCAGCCATGTTTCATTGACTCTGTAAATTCGTCGATTCTTTTGGAGTTGTTCGCTGCATGTTGTCGACATCTCTGGTTGCGGAAAATCATTATGGTCCTTATATCTTATGAAAGCGTCAAATTCAGGTACGGGGTGAGAGAGGGTTCGAATTCATGAGTGTAAATTAAGTGAGATGAACATGAAAATCAGATTTCCAATAATTTATTCGGGACTCGCTGCGTAAGGCTGAAGTCCTTTGAGTAATAATTGACTAATGAGAAAACTGGAATTTGGTGAGATTAAAATACAAGTTAGAAACTTTTATAGGGTGTTGTTTGATTTAAATTTTGAAGATTTTGTGGTAGTTGAATTATTGTAGAAATGTGTATTTGATGTATTCTATGTTTTGTTAATTTATATCTACCTGGATATTGTTATGATATAAAATGCGATAAATTGTTATTAATTCTATTTCAATTGAAGTAGTGTGTGTGAATGATTTTGTATTATTATATGTGAGTGAAAATTATCTATTGTTGGAGTTTGTATATTATGATGATAAATTTTGAATGTGATATATGACTATGAAAATATGCATTGTTGATTACTTGTTGAATTACGATGTTACCACTTTGATGAATATCACGAAATGCATATTGAATTGTGATGAATTCGACCCGTTCCAATGATGGTTCTCTTAATGGAGTGAGTAACCTAGGCCAACGAGGGGAGAATATAGAGGTTGATAATTTTTGAAGTGGAGATTATTTGGTCATCATATAGGTAGGGCCTGACAAGCCTAGTGATTCTGGGGAAGTACAACTGAATGAGCCTGATCGTGGCGGTCTGTTGTTGAGCCTTAGGGCAAGATCGTTAGACCTTGGAGGTATTCGGGTGGGGAACTCCTAGGTGACTTGGAGGTAGCACTCCATATGTCGGGAGCTACCATGCAACACACTTTTACCTCGATTGTCGCGTATATGTGTCTCGGGGTGAGTTGAGGGGATCTATGAGGATACGGCCAAATTGAACTGTCCGTCCACTTGTGTGGTGGCATAGTATCAAGCCTCCTAACCAAGTACTTCAGAGTTAGAATGATACCAAAGCAAGAGGAGGAGTCTAGAGTATAAGAGCATGCATAACATTACTTGATTGGTGTGTTTACTTACTTGATGTTATGGATTGTATCAATATTTTACCTTGATTATTCTTGTTGATTGTGATTTGAAATGAAATGGTGTTTAATATATTTTACAAATTCTTTTCAATTATTTTATACTAATACATGTTTTCGAAGCTCACCTCTCGTTGCTTGTGTTTGGCGCTTGCGAGAGCGCAATCATTTCAGGTTATTGGTTGATGATCCACGCTCTGATAAGTGATACTGGGTGGGAGTAATCTATCGTATTCTGTTGAGTTTTGAATTAATTTAGATTTTTGTAAATTCGATCGATCAATTGTGTTATTTTCATCTTTTATTCGAATGTAGAAATTAATTGTCTTTAAGATTAGAACGTGTTTTTATGTTAGAAAATTTAATTTAATAAGCCTCAACTATATTTGACAATAAAGGATTATTAATTGAAAATTTTGATGCAAGCATTTAGTATAAGTGTGAATGTGACGTCCTGAACTTTATAATTTAAATGAAAATTTTTATACTCAATTTTGGAACCGCTGCGAATGTCTTTCTAAACTAGTACATTTTACTTTTTATTTCAATTTGGGTTTAGTGTGTCACAATTATGGGGAAGTACAACTGAATGAGCCTGATCGTGGCGGTCTACTGTCGAGCCTTAAGGCAAGATTGTTAGACATTAGAGGTGTTCCGGTGGGGAATTCCTAGGTGACTTGGAGGTAGCACTCCAAATGTCGCGAGCTACCATGCAACACACGTTTACCTCGACTGTCGCGTATATGTGTCTTGGGTTGAGTTGAGGGGATCTATGAGGACAGGGCCAATTTGAATTGTCCGTCCACCGGTATGGTGGCATAGTATCATGGCCTCCTAACCAAGTACTTCGGAGTTAGAATGGTACCACATTATGAAGTAGAGTCTAAGCTCATGCATAGCATTGCATTTCCTTGTGATTGTTTCGTTGTGATTGATGTGTTTCAAAGGTAATAATAATTAGATGATTGATGCATATTATAATGAGATAATTATTTTACTTGAGTGGCTTTGATGTTATAATATGATACTACGTAATTAAATATTTTGAAATATCGTAATTTGATTATGATACGGTTCTATTATGATTGTTTGCGTGTTCTTCTTAGTCATATTATACTATTAACATGATTTCAAAACTCACCTCCTTCGTTGTTTGTGTTTGACTGGTTGGGCCCTGCGTTTGCAAAATTGCAGTTATTACAGGTTAATGAGTCTTGAAGTTCAAGTTTGGGAGGAACCCCACACTGATAGGTGATACCGGGAATAAGGGTTTTAATTTGTATTTTACTTATTTAATTTGAATCAAATTTTTGTATGAAAACCTTAGAAGTACTAAGTTTTTAGAATTAAATCAAGTAATTATACTTAAATCAAGTTCATTGAGATTAAATTATTTTATTTGAGTAATAAAATTTGATTTGTTACATGTGTACTTTGAGAAACGTGATATCCTAAATTAGTTACAAAAGTTTTTATTTACTTGAAAATATAATTTTATTTATCCGCTGCAAATTTTGTAGGAATATGATATAAATTATTATATATATTATTTTGGGATTTAGGATGTCACACACTATACACTTCAAAATGTAGTCATACTCTACTTATTGACAATGCTAAAATATAATATTCTAGGATTACGATAAAATATGAATATGAACATCACATTTATCTCTAGTAAACAAGAATTCACTCCTCATATATTGTCTCCATTTATAGCCCATAAACTCATATTCTTCAACCACCTCATCTACTTTTAACAACCTATACGATACTCGATTATATACACACTCGAACTACTATACTCCTACATGGTCAAATCACAAGTTAGTCCAACTCTTTCCGAATCTAAATGCCCCATACATCCACTTTGTATTGACAATGCTCTAGTCTTTTCAGACAACAGCTACAAGTATCATTTATCTCAAACTCCATTTACATATAGTGTTCATATCTTTCTTAGTTCGACGATTATATTCTTAAAACTGCACATTATCTATTATCTAAGGCTTGATATGGCCACTAAAATAATAATGAAATAAACTAATCAAGGTTAACCTTTAAGGTCTCACGACTATTTACCTTAAACTTTATCACAAAACAATGAAATTAAATCAATAAAACTAAAATAGGATCAATGTTACTTCCTAATCATAAGGTAATACATAAGTTGATACGCATAACCACACAAACATTTATATAATAATTGTGTCTTGAAATTATGAAACTATTAGGAGTCAAATAATGATTAGGAAAAGTAAAAGTATTTTATCACATAAATTGTAAACTGTTCAACAATTCATAATTTCATATATTTATTTAAATATAATATGAAAATTGCTTTACATGATAAATTGACATGGTAAATGAAATAGCGAAGTGTGCATGTTACATTTAATAGTTTCAATCATGGAGGAAATAACATAGCTACTATATAATTCAGATAATAAGGGAGAACATATAAATTTATAGAATATAAATTTACTATATGCAATCAAAATAAACATCAGCTTCATTTCTCTTTGTTTTTTTTTCACACAATTATAAAGATAGAAACAATATTGAAATTTAAATTTATCTCAAAAACCTGAACATGGCTAAGTTGCATTATTAGCGCATTAATTTAAATAAACTAAATATACAGAACAAATTATTGAACAAATAAAATATATAATATGATTAACACAAGTATAAAGTATATATAAAAAAAATATTGATCAATTGAATAAATTTCATCTTCAGAGTTTATTTTCACTCAAAGCATCATAACTATTAATTTCTTACTTAACTCCCTTAACAATTTGAGATTCCAAAAAAAAATCCTAATTTAAGCTTTGGTGTCCTATTCAATATAACCAAATACCTTTACAGTTCCTAGCAAAATTAGTTCACAAATTAGAAAAATAAAGCATGAGCCTACCTTAAATAGAATGATCACAAATATTAAATTATGTTTTTCCAGTCGATCAACAACACTCAATATAATTTTCTTAGGTACCACTCTCTTACAAGCAAAGAATCAAGTTCATACTTTCTTCAAATAAAGAAAAAAATTTCTTACCAATGTGAATGATATTAGTTTGAGCTCCTAAGAATCAACGCTATGTCCTTCCCCCCCTTTTTTTTCTTTAATTTTTTTTTTAACTCGCAAGTATGACTCAGATGGTTTCATACACCTATAATAAAATAATCTCAACTCTACTAGTTCAAGCTATTATAGTTACTATGGTTTTCACGTTGGACTCAACAAGGACCATACTCTTTAAACCTTTAAGGTAAATATTAATAGTTCATGTTCCTTCTACTAATCTTAATTTAAGAGTATCTCTTTATCTAATATATTACACAATTACATGCCTTAAACTTGAACAAATCACAAATTTCACAAAGATCAACAATACTAAAATAGGACAAGTCTACCTTCCTAGTGATAAGGTCACACATAGGTAAATACACGTAACACTCTTGTAGTATAAAAATATCATGACAATCTTACTTCTATGATGCTACTAAAATCTCCCTTTATTTTTTTGCTTGGATCATCTAAGCCTTTCACTTCTTATTTCGACTACTTATCAAAATAACCCAACATATTTATTTAAAAAAAATAAAAAACTTAACTTTAATATCTCCCTAAGAATAACCTCTCCATTGTAACAGTTAATACTCTTACAAGTTCATAAATAAGAGGAAAGTATAGATAATGTTAGGCATCCAAAACAAATAGCTACTTTTAAAAAAAAAATGAAAACAAGTAAAGCTTGACTACCAATGGCTTCAACATTTCTAGTCACAACACCATTGTTCCACCAATCAATGATCCCAACCAAACTAAAATTGGTTAGCCTACACTTAAACATAGTGCCAACATGGAGACAAAAAAAAAATCCACGTGAAATACCCCATAATATGTTTGTACAACGAATAGCTCTCTTAGAACAAAGTCATTGCAGAGTAATAGTAAAATAAATAAATAAAATTAAAACAAATCAACAATGAACAGAGTAAGCATGTAAGCACAACGAACATATAACCCACGGTCTGATTGGACAGACCTGCTCTGATACCACTAATGTGGCACCCTAAACCCAAATTGAAATAAAAAGTGAAATGCACTAGTTTTGAAAGAGATTCGCAGCGGTTCCAAAATAGAGTATAAAAATTTTCTTTCAAACTATAACGTTCAGAAAGTCACATTCACACTACACCAATTGGTGGCATAAAAAAATCAATTAAAAATCCTTTAATATCTAATATAGTTGAGGTTTATTAAATAAAAATTTCTAACATAAAAACATGTTCTAATTTAGAGAAAACTAATTTCTACATCCGACTAAAAGATATAACTAAGACAATTGATCAATCGAATTTACAAAAATCTAAATTAATTCATAACTCAACAAAATACGATAAATTACTCCCACCCAGTATCACCTATCAGAGCGTGGATCCCCAACGGATAACCTGAAATGAATGCGCTCTCGCAAGCGCCAAACACAAGCAACGAGGGGTGAGTTTCAAAATTATGTAATAGTATAAGATAAACGAGGAGAACACGCAAGTAGTCAAAACAACACAAATAAAGAGAAACATTCATGAACATCATATCAAAGGTTAATCTAATTCAATCACAATCAAACACTCACAAGGATGAAATGTTATGCATGTCCTATACTCTATACTTCTTCATCATTTGGTACCATTCTACACTGAAGTTCTTGGTTAGGAGGCCTGATACTATGCCACTACAAGAGTGGACGGACAATTCATGAATGGCCAAGTCCTCATAGATCCCCTCAACTGAACCTGAGACACATATATGCGACAGTCGGGGTACTCTTGTGTTGCACGGTAGTTCACGGCCTTAGGGAATAACCCACTAATCCACTTAGGAATTCCCCACTAGATGTACCCCCAAGGTCTATCAGTCTTACCATACACTTCGACTGTAGCCCTCCACGATCAGGCTCATTCAGTTGTACTTCCCCGAATCACTAGGTTTGTCAAACCCACCCTATATGATGACAAAATAATCCTATCTCCAAAATCTATAACACATATCTCAGACTTACTCGATCATCACAATTCAATGATCATCACAATTCAATATGTTTCAGTTTAACTTCACAATATTCATCATTATATATATAGATATATCAGTCAATCACATAAAATCCCAATATTTGATTTATACTACTCACAGTACACAGTCCAGTCTCATCAATCACATAATAAGGAATCAATTAGGTGCATTTTCAAGTAATGTTAGAATTTCAATCAAGTAGACAAGAACACACAAATATATATCATTCATACAATAACAATTACTATATGTTTCATAATATCAAATAACACACAATCTTAATATAAATTAATTCACACAATTCTATAGGTTTCTAAATTATATTTTAATCATCACTATTACCATTCATATATTATTAATTAATTATTATTACTCAATAGGGCTCAACCGTACGTAGTAAGCCCCGAATGAACAAATGGGAATTTCAGTATTCCCGTTCAACTCGTGTTATTTAATACTCTTAAAATCGAACCTTATCTCACCCCTAACCTCGACTGAAGATTCCGTCCAATGAATCTGATCTGCTAACGAATCCTTTCTTTATCGGTCGTGGTCTACTCGTCTCTAATAGTCCGCGAGGGAATTATAACCACACAACCACAAAATACAAATAAATTACTTACTACGAATAAATGAATAAATAAATAAATAACAAAAATGAATAATAAATAAGTAAGTAAACGAATAAGTACATAAAAAATAAATAATAAATAATTAAATAAGTAAATGAATAAATAAATAATAAAATAATAAATAAATAAATAAATGATAAAATAAATAATAAATAAATAAGTAAATGGATAATAAAATAATAAATAAATAAATAAGTAAATGAATAAATAAATAATAAAATAAAATAAACAATAAATAAAGAATAATATAAATAATATATAATAAATAAATAATAAATAAATAATAAATAATCAATAAATAAGTAAATGACTAATAAAATAATAAG
>JBBPBT010000374.1:1238078-1261430 GCA_037974875.1 Cicer bijugum
ATTTAAATTTTTATTTCATGTTCAATGTTACATATAAAAAGGACTAAGAATGATTTTCCCTGGTCAACAATCATTGATTATTTTTATTACTATAAAATGATTTTTGTATCGTAAGCTAAATTAAAATTTTTTCCATTATTTATTATTATCATCTAAATGCAGCAAACTTAATTGTAAATTGTGTTTTTATTTATTTCATTTTATCATGTTATATATTTTAAAGGATTGGTTGGAATAAAAAGATTTAACTGGGTTAAAATGAATGGAAGATGTGATGATGCCTTCGTGCTATTGAAATGTACAAAAAGTCTTTTAGTAATTTTGATTTTAAGAAAAATTAATATGATTATTAATTAATGAGTATGAGAGGTTAATGACGGTTACTTAATTTTGAAGATGGCGATAATTAATAATTTTGGTTTAACGTTGTTATTTTATTGTGTATTTAGTTGTTTTCAAATATGAAATCTCTATGTTTAGTATGTTTTCTTAGCATTGTCTTTTTATATTATTTAGAAATCTTTGTCGTAATTTGATAGATTTTACTAACTTTTATGAAATTGTTTTACTTGTTTATCATATGACTATTTTGTTTTAATATTCTTAGACTACCTACTTGTTGCTCATGTTAAATATTTTGTGATCTAGTTATTACTTGACTTAATTAGTCTAATTAATAACAATCATGAATATTACAAAATAGTTTCATCGTATACTTGATACAAACGAGTATTATTTGTTGGTGTATGTGACCTCTGATTTGCAGAAGACTTATGCAGAATGATGTCTAATCTAACATGAATGCACAGCGGTTCAAAAATTCAATTTTATTTCACACCAAATTGAATACGGTCCCTAGTTCACAATTCTAATGAATGTCAAACTATATGGATCATGGTAGATATGGAGAAAGGCATTAGACAAGAATGATTATTCTTATGGATGCTTATTTACATGCAATTATTATTAAGACAATTAATCAATATTCGAAAGGAAATATTTGCAGAAATGTAAAAAGAAGAGATAAGGGAAAAGAAAAGGTGTACGCTGGATTTTATAGTGGTTCAGCCGTCCCTTGACGACCTACATCCAGTCCCAAGATCCAACAAGATCTTAGCCTATCCAATAGAACTTTTTAGAATCAGTTTACAGATTTTCACAGTGTGCCTCACACCAATCTTAAACTAATCTCCTTGTTCTATCTTTTCCCTTCCCTGAATTCCCAAGTTTAAGTCCCATAAACTTGACCAAGAATTCAGTCAAGCGTCTTCTAGTTGACAACCCTCAACCTCGAAGAACACCACCAGTAAAAACTGGATTTTCTCACAGTAATTTGATTACAAAAAGTGTTTACAGAAATGAAAAAGATCAATTATACAATGTTCTTGATCTTCAAACTTCTCAAAGCATTCTTTCTCAATTCAGTCTTTTTCAATCCTCATTGATCATAAACGTTGATTGTTCATGGCTGAAAAAGATGTTCAAAGTCATGTTAGTTGAGAAAGAGTTAGTGGTAAAAATGATAGATCTCAAAATGTAAAAGTTCTGAATGTGTTCTCTCTATCTATCATAGTGTGTGAAAGCAGTTTATATAGTTTCTGGAAAAACAACGTAGGAATCGATTTGGCAAATCAATTCATTAGAGTTATAAAGCATACTAATTGATGTAACCAATCGATTTCGCGAATCTTGTTTTTCTTGAATCTTGAAACTACTTACACTAATCGATTTAACGAATCGATTATTTTAATTGAGTTCTTGAGATTTGGATGAATGTTCTTAATTGAATCGATGTTCATAATCGACATGGCGTGTTTTGTTCCAACAACGAGATCAAAAGCAATCGATGTACTTGATCGATTCAACCAATTCAGTCATCTCTGTTTCTAAAAAATCTTTGTACCAATCGCTTTAGTCAATCGATTACACTGGTTCCAAGGACACAATGATTTTCAACAATCGACTAGCCTAACCGATTGAAAAATTAAGTCTGAAGCTTATTTCAGCAGTTTGCTCTTTCAATTGCATTACCACGTCGATTGATGCCAAACTTAATTCAACTGAAATAAAATTGTTGATTGTGCAAATCGATTGAGTATGTTCCAGACCAATGTTATTTTTAAACTCATTTTACAAAATCGATTTGCCTAATTGATTGGGTAATCATTGGTTTAGCTCTGGGACATTCACACTCGATTGTGTCAATCGATGTAGACAAACAAACAATAAAGAAGTGATTGGTTTAATCGATTTTCCAAATCGATTAGTTTGCAAGGCGTGCTACTGACTTGCGCATTTTAATTATAGTAAGTGTACCAATCGATTTGTCTAATCGACGCAAGCAATCAGGTCAGTCCTGGTGATTTAACCAATCGATCTGCCTAATCGATTTGTGGCAAACTAGCTCTCTGACTTGCACATTTTATTTTCTAATAAATGTACCAATCGATTTGCATGATCGATTGATAGCCTGTTTGATTTTTCATAGCATGTGCAAATTGTAACACCCCGTTTTTCAAAGCGAGGGTGTATTTTTTTTTTCAAAAGAATTATTAAAATACAACAGAGAAATAAATAAGGTAACACCTTTGGATACATATTTAAATTCTTATAATTTACAAGCAGCGGAAAAGTTTTTCGAAATATGAATCCAGAGTATTTACACCTCAAAAAATGGTACATGGAACCCATCGAAAATAAACTGTCATGCTGACAATATTAGTAAAGATACAATTTTCCAATTTAAAATAAACACAATTCAAAAGAAAGACATTTATTCCCTCTATGTCAACCTAATCTGATCATTCTACAAAACCCACTAAACACCCTGAGTGATCTCCACGCGCCCCGTGAGATCCTCCTAACGTAGCTCCAGTCAAGCATTCCTATCTGCATCCCTATCCACAAGGTATGAACCGGTAGGATAGTCCTGGCTCTCATCTGAGGGCAAAGCCCAGATTTCCACAATAGTTGTAAAGGGTCACCAACCGAAATTAACAGTTAACACATAACATTTAAGCTTTTAAATGCACAAATAACCTTTTCAACTTATCATGCATCTTAGAAGGGTTTTCCACCTGCTAAAAGTTCATGTAATGCTTGCCAAATGTAAATGAAATCAAAAGGAAGTTCTCAATCCCTCAAGTAATACATAACTGAACAAAACATTGATAAATCAATTGAGCAATCAATTATCAAACTCAAAATAAGATTTTCCCCTGAGCCAATCGATTGGGTAAATCAATTTCCTGAAAGTTTTTAGTGAAAACTGAACTCTGGGCTTAAATCAATCGATTGGGTAAATCGATTGACTCAATCGATTGGGTAAATCGATTGACTCAATCGATTGGGTAAATCGATTGACAGACAGACAGAGCCCCTGTATTGAATCCAATCGATTGAGCAAATCGATTTTTGGAAGACAAAGCCCCTGACTTGAATCCAATTGAATCCAATCGATTTATCAAATCGATTTCTTAAATGATTTTGAAAGACAACTTACAAAATCGGTTGGATAGATCGATTTCGTGCAAAACAGGCCCCCTGTAACTCATCAAATCGATTTGGTAAATCGATTTCCCTGTATATTCTTTCAAAAATACATAAACTAACTCAATCACATTCAAACACCACTTCAAACCTTAACACTTAGCAATAACCATACAATTACCACGACATCATGAGTTTCGAAAACGTTTTACAATCTAACATACTATCACACAATTCCAAACATAACTCTTAGAACCATCAACGCAATCTCAATATGAATTAAACACACTTACACTTAGTTTCAAACCATAACACTTAGCAAAAACAACACAATCATAAATTTACATCAATCACAACTCGTGTGCCAAGCACCCTAATGCAATGCGTATATGCCAAAATGCATGGACTCGGAATTCCAAACCAAAACCCTCCTCGAAGGGCCGTAAATCATAATTGTACCGCCTATCGCAGGCCAAAGTACCAATTACCGAGGTGCCACCTATCACGGGTCAGCACGATTTACCAAAAGAAAAAGCGTAAGTCGTAAGGGTACCGCCTATCACAGGCCAAAGTACTACTTACTGAGGTGCCACCTATCACGGGTCAACACAACTTACCAAAAAGTAAATCGTAAACGTACCACCTATCACGGGTCAGTACAGTTTACCGAGGTGCCACCTATCACGGGTCAGCACAATTTACCAAATGAAATGCATGAGCATACACCAACTCCATTCACAACAAGCGTTAAGTAAATGCAGATATTAAAAGATTCCCCATTTTTAATACTCATTTACTTAACCGATTTTCACACTAAAACATTAAGTAAACAGACATATTAAGAGATTCCCCATTCTTAATATACTTTTGACTTAATCAATTTCCACAACAAAACATTCAGTAAACAAGTCATTAAGAGATTCCCCATTCTTAATACTCGTTTCCCTGAAACCATTTTCAAAAACAAACATTAAGTAAACAGACATATTAAGAGATTCCCCATTCTTAATATACTTTTGACTTAATCAATTTCCACAACAAAACATTCAGTAAACAAGTCATTAAGAGATTCCCCATTCTTAATATACTTTTGACTTAATCAATTTCCACAACAAAACATTCAGTAAATAAGTCATTAAGAGATTCCCCATTCTTAATACTCGTTTCCCTGAAACCATTTTCAAAAACAAACATTAAGTAAACAGACATATTAAGAGATTCCCATTCTTAATATACTTTTGACTTAATCAATTTCCACAACAAAACATTCAGTAAACAAGTCATTAAGAGATTCCCCATTCTTAATACTCGTTTCCCTAAAACCATTTTCAAAAACAAACATTAAGTAACCGAGACATTAAGAGATTCCCCATTCTTAACGCTCAGTTAACTTAAACGATTTTCAAACAACATTAAGTAACTAAGACATTAAGAGATTCCCCATTCTTAACGCCCAGTTAACTTAATGATTTTCACAAACTCACATTAAGTAAACAAGACATTAAGAGATTCCCCATTCTTAATACTCGTTTAACTTAATGGTTTTCAAACTCCACACAAAACCAACTTTCACATTCAATCCAAAATTCACTCCAAAACATTTTCCACACAAACCACACAAAACAAACTCACACATACTTTCACATTCAATCCATACTTCATTCCAAATCATTTTCCACACAAACTACACAAAACCAACTCAAACATACTTTCACATTCAATCCCTACTTCATTCCAAATCATTTTCCACACAAACCACACAAAACAAACTCAAATTTCATCAGTTATCAATTTAGAATACGTCAAAACAACGAACGCAAATCAACATAATCCATCACTCAAACACGGCAAGTTTCATATACTCAAAATCATACATAAATGGGTTTAAAATTCATTCTCCATAAAACCTTGCTTTAACCCTAACCAAATTCTTTTCCACACAACCACAAGTAAGTCCCTAAATGCAAACTAAAAGTTTGGAAGGAGCCCTTACCTTCACTTTAGCTTTTTCGTTCGATTTCGGTACCGTGAGCAAATCCGGTAAAAATATCCACTCGCAACGCCGCTTCCAAAGTTAGCTCACTAGCACCGTAGTGTAGTGGTGAGCAACTTTTCCTTCTATCACTTCTTGAAACGACGCTTAGATCTAGATGAAATAGGGAGATTTGAGTTTGAATCCCTAATACCGTTTTTCTCCGTTTTCGAATCAAAGAGGAAGAGTGAAGTTGAGAAATCATTGTCCTATCACCCACTATCAATTTCGAACTCAAGGAAGCAAGGAAGAACGAAAATGGATGAAGATGGAGGAAGGAGGAAAAAGCACGCGAGGCAGGGGAGGAACAAGATGGAAATTTCCATTTTCTCTCCTTTCTCTTTCTTTCCTTTGTTTTTCTTTTCTCTCCATTTCCCTCCTTTCCTTTTCTTTCTACATATATATACTTAATATATATATATATATAGATATATATATATATATATATATATATATAATTACTTATAATATATATATAAATATATAACCAAACCAACAAATTTCCAACAACTCTCACATCTCAAACTTTTTTGATAAAAATATCTACTCTCGTCGCAACTCAATTGACAGATACGATTTTCAGCAAGCTGATATATTTTGAACAAAACCGCCCAAAATTAAATTCTTCGAAACTTAAATAAATTATTCTTCGACAAATAATTTTAATCCAATTTCCAAAAATATATTTTCGGCCTTTAACTCACTAAATACCGAAAACTGGGTTAAAAGCCTAAGCAATTTAACACAAAATACCCTAAAATTGTATAACTTAGGATTTAAAATCACGGGTCTTACATTACTACCCCCCTTAAATTAGTTTCGTCCTCGAAACTTAAAGTACGAGTAACAATCCATACTTGGTTCGTGCCCGAATTCAACATACCAGTCACAACTTGTTTCACCCGGCCTTCTCGAAGGAAGTGTTGCCTACCCCTTTTCATAGGGTGCTTAATAACCCTGCACCCATTCATAGTCGGTAAGGTGTTGGAAAACTATGACTTCTTTTTGATTAAAAACAAGAGAATTAAGATCAACTCCAACTAGTTAGACATAATTCCCAATTCTAATTATGCACCAATCATACAATTTTCAAGCACAACGGAAACTTAAGATCGCATACAGGATTTATTCAAGGAGCATGCAAAACAAACAATTAAACAATGCTGAAAATTAAAGAGGAGGGATAGGAAAGATTGCACCAAGTTTTATCCTGGTTCAGCTGTCCCTTGACAGCCTACATCCAGTCCTAAGATCCAACAAGATCTCAGCCTTTCCAATAGAACCTTTTTAGAATCAGTTTACAAATTTTCACACAGTGCCTCGCACCAATCTTAAACTATTCTACTCGTTCTATCTTCCCTTCCCTGAATTCCCAAGTTTAAGTCCCATAAACTTGACCAAGAATTCAGTCAAACGTCTTCTTGTTGACAGCCCTCAACCCCGAAGAACGCCACCAGTCGCAGCTGGATTTTTGCAAAGTAATTTGTTACAAAAGAGTATCACAAACCATGAAGCAAATCAAATATACAAATATCTTGATCTTGCTTCTTCCAAAAGTAATCTTTCTCACATCAGTCTTTTCCAATCTTCAATGATCACAAGTTGATTGTCCATGGTTGAGAAAGTATTTCCAATTGATACTGGTTGTGAAAGAGTTATCTCACGTGTTGTAGCTCTGAAAATGAATTATCAAAAGTTATTGTATTGTTCAATGAATCTGTTATTCGTTATTGGTTCTCTCTGGAATAAGAATACCAAAGCAGTTTATATAGTTTCAGGAAAAACAACATATGAATCGATTTAGCCAATCCATTCATTAAAGTTATAAAGCACCCTAATCGATTTATGCAATCGATTTCGCGAATCTTGTTTTTCTTGAATCTTGAAACTGCACAACATAATCGATTTAACTAATCGATTCTTTTAAATGAGTTCTCCAGACTATAATAAAAGTGAATGTCTGAATCGATGTGCATAATCGACTTGGGATGTTTTGTTCAAACAACGAGATCAAAACAGTCGATGTATGTAATCGATTCAGCCATTACAGTCGTCTCTGTTTCTAAAACTTTTTGTGCAAATCGCTTTAGTCAATCGATTTCACTGGTTCCAGAGACACAGTGATTTTCACCAATCGATGTGCCTAACCGATTGAAAAATTAAGTCTGAAGCTCATTACAACAAGTTGGTTTAAGCAATCGATTTACCAAGTCGATTGATGCCAACTTCAATATAACAGAAGTAAGTGAGTAGATTGAGCTAATCGATTATGGATGTTCCAGACCAAGTTCTTTTTGAAATATATTTTGGTAAGTCGATTTGCCTAATCGATTTATTTGCATTGGTTTGGATCTGGAACATTCACATTCGATTTGGTCAATCGATGTAAACAAAAACATAACATAAGACAATGATTGAATAATCGATTTGCCAAAGCGACTAGTTTGCAAGGTGAGCTACTGACTTGCACATTTTCATTTTTAATAAGAGTTCAAGTCGATTGGTCTAATCGATGTAAACTATCAGTTCAGTCTTAGTGAATTAAACAATCGATTTGCCAAATCGATTTGTGGCAAACTGGCTCTTTGACTTGCACAATTTATTTTCTGATAAGTGTAACAATCGATTTACCAATTCGATTGATGGCATGTTTGAACTTTCATAAAGTTGTGCAAATCGATTGCGCCAATCGATTGATTAATTCCAGACAGTGTAGTAACAATCAACCCTTTTTCAGAATCGATTTTACTAATCGATTTGCTTGTAGATCTTCAAGGTTTTGTTGATTTCTTGAGTTCCAAGCAATGTTTCAAGCTTGCAGGATTGAACGGATTTTTCCTGAAATTTTCTCAATTCACACTGTTAGGTTTATTTTTACAAGTGTATGTTTGTCAAGAACTTCAAAAACGAGAGAACATATGTCTAGCACATAGCCATATTTCTAACATAAGGCTCGTCCGTTCCATTCAACATGGTTTTGTCTACTATTGACAAGAGATTAAGGATGATCAGTCCCTCAATTTGTCAATAAATAACCAATAACCATGATGGTGGCTTAGACTATCTTAACCGAACTGTAATAGCGCTCCTTGCAACTTACATCTGAGATTATCTTAACGTACCAGCAGTCAACAATCTTCTCAAGGTCCATTTAGTTTTTCCTTATTTTCCTATAACTTTGATCCTGTCGACGAAGTAAAATATCCCATACCTATGTCACGTAGTCTCATTTGTATCCACTAGGTACGAAACATCCATTTGGTACCGAACTGAAACACTTAGAATGACCCCAACATACTGAGCACCGAACAATCACTACATCCGAGAACTCCTAAATTTCTCCCTTGTCCACAAATCCTCGATTTTTCTTAAGTCGTACAACTACGTCAACTGTAGTGTTCTTATTAGTATGTTATTTCCAGTTATAAATTTAATAATTCCATTCCCCACATATGCTTGGTGATCAAAGCTTCCTCAAATATTTTCGAAATCGTGCCAAAGACTATACCACTTGGGATACCCAAACTTCTTCTCAGTTTAGTACTTCATTTCAAGAGTCACGTTTTCCATTAAGATCCAACTTGAATCTAATTCACATATCAAGGTCTACATTTGTCTCATGCCTAACACCTCAAATTTCACGCCTCACTAGAAAATTTCTTACATACTTCGCAATCATGCACCAACTTGAAAATAGTTCTCCTACTTCTACTGCCAATATTCATTCTGGTACTTCTTAATTTCGCTGAGTCCTTCATTTGCAACTTGCTGATTATCCTTTCATTATGACAGGTCAACCGCATTGTATTCGCTCCATCACTTTTCCATTTATACAAACCTTAAATTTCTACCTCGAACCTTGATACATTTTCATCATAGTGATTCCAATAAATCAAGGCTTACTATTTCCCATCAAACTTTTCCATTTCATGTTCAATTGTTTCCTATCAAACAAATTTAACTCCTTTGATTGACGAACACAATAACAATCCCCATGACATGCACTCAAGTAATGTCTTTATATCTTGGCATACCTTTATAACAATAATGTTTGAATTATAGGTGAGATAATTCCTTTCCTGAATCTTTAATTGTCATAAGCTACATCTCTAGGTGCTGCTCCAACAAATTTCTTGGCACATTTTCCAATATTTGGTTCACTCGCTGGATTCTTATTCCTTCTCAACCTTCACCGAGATACAAACTTAAAGAATCCTAACAATCGAACGTCCTAAAGAATTATTTCTCAAACGTTCTTCATTAGCATTTCCAAAGAAATGATTATCTATAACTTCATCCTCATAAATTTTCCAGTAAAATATCTCAACGCTTGATTTCCCAAGACCAACAACCAAATCATAAATCATTCATTCCATCTCTTCTTTTTCACTTTCTATCATTTAATAGGATTCTAAAATTTGATCCTCAAAATCACCAAAGACTTCCATTCTTAACATGAATTATTTATCACTTGCCTGCCTCAACTCCTTCGATTATGAAAGTTTTAAGCATTACTTGGTCCTCCATCCAACCTTGCGAGATTTTAAATCATCAACTAAAAATAAACAATCTTAGGGTCCCAAATCAAATCTCGAATAATCCTTCCGACCTATCAAAATATTAACATCCTCATAGTAATTTTCATCCTTTAATAGACTCTCAAAACTTACATTACCGCAATCTTGAAGTATTCTCGTACTCGATACTTCAAATCCCACGTATGTGTCTATAGATTCATCCAATATTACTATCCATACTTACTATCTCTTAAACCACGAGGAGATTGGTTACTTATCAACAAAATATATAGTCTCACTCCTATACTCGTCATGAGATTCATACTTAACAATCCAAGTTGCGAATCTAGTCTAACTCGAATGTTCGACTTTATCCCTCAAGGTATTGACTATTCCTCAAAGCGTATTTTATCTATCCAAAGGAGTATTTACTCCTAATGTGCAACCCTCCCTTAACTTCAATATTAGTCTCTTTCATTGACACCTCAACACCAAATGTTATCCCAAATGGAAGCCTTATCTTCTCAACAGTTCCATGATGTTCACATCTCCTAGACAGTTGTCAAACTTCATCCAGTTTCATCCTGAAATCTACCAGGAAAACATCTAATACTTTTCTTAACAAGAGTCCTCAACTTAGATCTTTACTTGAAATCCCTTATTAGTCTAATGTTAATTCATCCATACTCATCATCTTCGAGTTTACACCAACACATAGCTTCTGTGTCCTTGGAACCATTTTATAAATTCCATGCCGTCATGATTTACTTCAAGTCTGCTTGGCAATTCGTCATCTCGGAGATCTTTTCCATTTCTCGAATCCACTAATAATCTCTTTTCCTGAGTTCTCATCACCCTTGAACTTTGGAGGATGGTAATGACGACAATCTTTCAATCCCCTTGACTTAATAGCATAAATCCCTCTTTCCCTCTTCTCCAGATCCCGTCGAGTCCTTGCAGTAGTTCGTGCAACAACAAAACATCCATGTTATTTGTAGCTTCAACCATTTGGTCATCCCTACTGACGTTCGTCCTTGCAACGTCGTTCCCCCTTGAAGGTAGTGTTTTCGAAAAACCAACATCAAGAAGAAGTGTTAACACCACTTTGAATAATTCCAAAACTAAGTTTTGAATATATCAACACATAATAACTACCCCAGATCTGACAACTCAGACCAATTACCCCGACGCATGATCAGATAACGACTCGCAACCTACAGGTTGACTTACAATCCACAACCAAAGGCTCCACAGCCCCCAAAGAAAACCAAACCAAAGCTCTGATACCACAATGTAACACCCCGTTTTTCAAAGCGAGGGTGTATTTTTTTTTCAAAAGAATTATTAAAATACAACAGAGAAATAAATAAGGTAACACCTTTGGATACATATTTAAATTCTTATAATTTACAAGCAGCGGAAAAGTTTTTCGAAATATGAATCCAGAGTATTTACACCTCAAAAAATGGTACATGGAACCCATCGAAAATAAACTGTCATGCTGACAATATTAGTAAAGATACAATTTTCCAATTTAAAATAAACACAATTCAAAAGAAAGACATTTATTCCCTCTATGTCAACCTAATCTGATCATTCTACAAAACCCACTAAACACCCTGAGTGATCTCCACGCGCCCCGTGAGATCCTCCTAACGTAGCTCCAGTCAAGCATTCCTATCTGCATCCCTATCCACAAGGTATGAACCGGTAGGATAGTCCTAGCTCTCATCTGAGGGCAAAGCCCAGATTTCCACAATAGTTGTAAAGGGTCACCAACCGAAATTAACAGTTAACACATAACATTTAAGCTTTTAAATGCACAAATAACCTTTTCAACTTATCATGCATCTTAGAAGGGTTTTCCACCTGCTAAAAGTTCATGTAATGCTTGCCAAATGTAAATGAAATCAAAAGGAAGTTCTCAATCCCTCAAGTAATACATAACTGAACAAAACATTGATAAATCAATTGAGCAATCAATTATCAAACTCAAAATAAGATTTTCCCCTGAGCCAATCGATTGGGTAAATCAATTTCCTGAAAGTTTTTAGTGAAAACTGAACTCTGGGCTTAAATCAATCGATTGGGTAAATCGATTGACTCAATCGATTGGGTAAATCGATTGACAGACAGACAGAGCCCCTGTATTGAATCCAATCGATTGAGCAAATCGATTTTTGGAAGACAAAGCCCCTGACTTGAATCCAATTGAATCCAATCGATTTATCAAATCGATTTCTTAAATGATTTTGAAAGACAACTTACAAAATCGGTTGGATAGATCGATTTCGTGCAAAACAGGCCCCCTGTAACTCATCAAATCGATTTGGTAAATCGATTTCCCTGTATATTCTTTCAAAAATACATAAACTAACTCAATCACATTCAAACACCACTTCAAACCTTAACACTTAGCAATAACCATACAATTACCACGACATCATGAGTTTCGAAAACGTTTTACAATCTAACATACTATCACACAATTCCAAACATAACTCTTAGAACCATCAACGCAATCTCAATATGAATTAAACACACTTACACTTAGTTTCAAACCATAACACTTAGCAAAAACAACACAATCATAAATTTACATCAATCACAACTCGTGTGCCAAGCACCCTAATGCAATGCGTATATGCCAAAATGCATGGACTCGGAATTCCAAACCAAAACCCTCCTCGAAGGGCCGTAAATCATAATTGTACCGCCTATCGCAGGCCAAAGTACCAATTACCGAGGTGCCACCTATCACGGGTCAGCACGATTTACCAAAAGAAAAAGCGTAAGTCGTAAGGGTACCGCCTATCACAGGCCAAAGTACTACTTACCGAGGTGCCACCTATCACGGGTCACCACAACTTACCAAAAAGTAAATCGTAAACGTACCACCTATCACGGGTCAGTACAGTTTACCGAGGTGCCACCTATCACGGGTCAGCACAATTTACCAAATGAAATGCATGAGAATACACCAACTCCATTCACAACAAGCGTTAAGTAAATGCAGATATTAAAAGATTCCCCATTTTTAATACTCATTTACTTAACCGATTTTCACACTAAAACATTAAGTAAACAGACATATTAAGAGACTCCCCATTCTTAATATACTTTTGACTTAATCAATTTCCACAACAAAACATTCAGTAAACAAGTCATTAAGAGATTCCCCATTCTTAATACTCGTTTCCCTGAAACCATTTTCAAAAACAAACATTAAGTAAACAGACATATTAAGAGATTCCCCATTCTTAATATACTTTTGACTTAATCAATTTCCACAACAAAACATTCAGTAAACAAGTCATTAAGAGATTCCCCATTCTTAATACTCGTTTCCCTGGAACCATTTTCAAAAACAAACATTAAGTAACCGAGACATTAAGAGATTCCCCATTCTTAACGCTCAGTTAACTTAAACGATTTTCAAACAACATTAAGTAACTAAGACATTAAGAGATTCCCCATTCTTAACGCCCAGTTAACTTAATGATTTTCACAAACTCACATTAAGTAAACAAGACATTAAGAGATTCCCCATTCTTAATACTTGTTTAACTTAATGGTTTTCAAACTCCACACAAAACCAACTTTCACATTCAATCCAAAATTCACTCCAAAACATTTTCCACACAAAACAAACTCACACATACTTTCACATTCAATCCATACTTCATTCCAAATCATTTTCCACACAAACTACACAAAACCAACTCAAACATACTTTCACATTCAATCCCTACTTCATTCCAAATCATTTTCACACAAAACAAACTCAAATTTCATCAGTTATCAATTTAGAATACGTCAAAACAACGAACACAAATCAACATAATCCATCACTCAAACACGGCAAGTTTCATATACTCAAAATCATACATAAATGGGTTTAAAATTCATTCTCCATAAAACCTTGCTTTAACCCTAACCAAATTCTTTTCCACACAACCACAAGTAAGTCCCTAAATGCAAACTAAAAGTTTGGAAGGAGCCCTTACCTTCACTTTAGCTTTTTCGTTCGATTTCGGTACCGTGAGCAAATCCGGTAAAAATCTCCACTCGCAACGCCGCTTCCAAAGTTAGCTCACTAGCACCGTAGTGTAGTGGTGAGCAACTTTTCCTTCTATCACTTCTTGAAACGACGCTTAGACCTAGATGAAATAGGGAGATTTGAGTTTGAATCCCTAATACCGTTTTTCTCCGTTTTCGAATCAAAGAGGAAGAGTGAAGTTGAGAAATCATTGTCCTATCACCCACTATCAATTTCGAACTCAAGGAAGCAAGGAACAACGAAAATGGATGAAGATGGAGGAAGGAGGAAAAAAGCACGCGAGGCAGGGGAGGAACAAGATGGAAATTTCCATTTTCTCTCCTTTCTCTTTCTTTCCTTTGTTTTTCTTTTCTCTCCATTTCCCTCCTTTCCTTTTCTTTCTACATATATATACTTAATATATATATATATAGATATATATATAATTACTTATAATATATATATATATAAATATATAACCAAACCAACAAATTTCCAACAACTCTCACATCTCAAACTATTTTGATAAAAATATCTACTCTCGTCGCAACTCAATTGACAGATACGATTTTCAGCAAGCTGATATATTTTGAACAAAACCGCCCAAAATTAAATTCTTCGAAACTTAAATAAATTATTCTTCGACAAATAATTTTAATCCAATTTCCAAAAATATATTTTCGGCCTTTAACTCACTAAATACCGAAAACTGGGTTAAAAGCCTAAGCAATTTAACACAAAATACCCTAAAATTGTATAACTTAGGATTTAAAATCACGGGTCTTACACAAATCGATTTTGCCCATCGATTGATTAATCTCAGACTTAATAATATCATCCAATCCTTTTACAGAATCGATTTTACTAATTGATTAGCTTATGGAACTTCAAGGTTTTGTTGATTTCTTGAGTTCCAAGCAATGGTTTCAAGTTTGTAGGATTGAATAGATGTTCCTGAAATTTTCTCAATTCACACTGTTAGATTTATTTAAAAGTGTATGTCTGTCAATAACTTCAAAAACGAGCGAACATATGTCTAACAATTATCCATATGTCTAACAATCTCCCCCTTTTTGATTTAAGTGACAAACATGCAATTTTTTAACTAGAGAAACATTTCAAAGGAATATAATGAAATAAAAACAGTTTGTAATAAAAACAGTTTTACAAAGCTCCCCCTAAATATGTGTATCATACTTTACAAGAGGGTTATCTGAGCAAATTTGTAAAAACAATAGAGCATATTAGATTATCATATAAGATAAACACTGTTAGTACAAGTCAAGTAAAGTCAAGTTATAAAATTTCTCTCCCCCTTTGTTAGTTAAGTCAAAAAGAGAGGAGGCAAAAGAATCAGAAGTTTGCTCCCCTTGAGTTGGTAGCAAACCTGAAAAACTGAATGCTGCTAAAACAATGAACTGATTAGTAACAAGAGCAGGAAATTCAGTATGATTATAAACTTGAAAACTTGTATCAGTGCAATAAACAATAACAACAGATTATGGCACGCATTTGAAGTAATGAAAATGAAATGCAGCAGCAGTTAACACAATCAATAAGCTTCAAAGAAGATATTATGTCCATTCATCAACAGAAATTACAGCCAATAGAAGCGATTTACACAGATAAGCAAAACAAAAAAAATCAAACAACTAAGAGAACCTAAAATCCTAAGCATCTATGGTTGGCTGATCCTCATTATTAGCAGGGGATGAGGCTGAGACCGCTGTATTACCCTCAGCAGGTGTCTCCTCATCATGAGTAACAGCAACCTCTACATGTGTAGGAGTCGGTTCTTCAGCTGCTTGCCTTCCAATTTCAGCAACATCGCTGAAGGACAACTTAATGCCCAGATGTTCCTAAATAGCTGCTACATCCTGTGCAATCTGAATCTGGTCGGCTTGAATCTTCTAGATTGCAGCATCCATCCTCTCATTCAATGCCTCCATCTTGGCATTGTGAGCCATTTGAGCTGCCATGAACTCCAGTAGCTTGGAGAGTACCTCAGACCCTGCTGAAACGGACTCAGCAGCTGGTGGTTAAGCACCTTGCTAGGTTGGTTCAGCATTGGCTTGAGGTCGTCCCCAAACGCCATTGACCTTGCGCAGCTGCATTTGGTTCACGATGGATTCACCAAATGTCAGAATGGTTTTGGACAATTCTTCACCCTGCACAGCCACCTTGAAGTGAGTGAGAATTTTTGTAATTAGCTGTGGATATGGAAGCACCAGCTTGCCTTGTGCTGCTTCCTGCATGTGATGAAGCACAATCCATGCCCAACTCATCTTGAGCTCCTTGCACAGACCCCACAGTAATACAATGTCCAACCGTTGGACAACTGCATGATTCCCAGAACGTGGAACAAGCATTCTGGTGAGTGCGTACATCAGCATCATGTGCTGAACCTTCATCTGGCCGATTAGGAGTGAAACTGATTCCACAAATCCTTCGACCATCAGGTCCTGTACAGCTGTTTGTCTCTCCATAGACTCTTCCCATCCGTCATCTGCAGCGTCTGCCTCGGTGCTGCCGTCTACTGAGTTGCCATAATAGGGAAGTCCCGATAAGCTCGAGAACTCCTCAAAAGTCATTGAGATCTTTTGCCTTTCACCGTTGCTTTGAACCCTGTATCCGTCATCTTGAATGTAGCATAGAATGCTCGAATCAAGTTAGGATAAGTGTCAAGCGCGCAGGATAAGAAGTCTTCCAAGCCATGGAACCTGAGATGGTTTTGAAACGAAAAACCATCATTATCAAAATAATTGAAGTCCAATACACGAGCTTCGTGTATTTTCCTTTTGATGAAAGCTGGAGGAAGCTTGAACTCCTCAGCTGGCTTATTTTGCTGCGTGGGAGTTTTTTGTTGTGGAGTAGATTTCTTTTGAGGGGTGGTTTTCTTTTGTGGAGTTGAAGAAGTACTCTTTTTCTTCTTCTTCTTCTATGATACATCCTTCATTGCATCTGCCATCAACTTCTTAGTTGGATGCTCCTTCCTTTTCTTTGTCTTTCCTTGATCGACTGCAATACTTTTTCCTTTGTCTTGTGCAGCAATCTTATGGGTAGGAATAGGTACTCTTTTAGAAAGAGTAGGTGGGGGAGATGGGGTTGTTGAAGAAGATGAAGTTGAAGGTGTAGAGGGAGAAGTACGCTTTACTCTTGCCATTTTTAGTGATGTAGAAGTAATCTGAAGCAGAGAGGGAAAATAGGAAGGTTGTATAGCTAAAAACACAGAGAGAAATCTGAGATTGCAGAGGTTAGAGAGCTGGAAATGTGAGGAATCGATGTTAGGGTTCGATTGAAACTGTTTCTTTTATACTGTTGGGTACGAATATCGATTGGTCCAATCGATTTAGTTACCGTTGTTGGGGAAGATCAAAACCTGATGTGTAACGGCTAGTAAATTCCTGTAACGGTAATAATGCCAATCGATCACCCAAATTGATGCCTGTAGTTACTTAATCGATTTCCCCAATCGATTTTGTATCAGTCCAGAAGCTTCAAATGACAGTCCAGGTAGAACTTCATCTCAGCATCGATTTCCCACATCGATTCTTTTGAGTGAAGAGCTTAACCAAGTTTACAAAATCGATTTCTCACATCGATTTCGACTTTGCTCAGAGAGCTTGCATATCATATCAGAAGCTAACTTTTCTCAGCATCGATTACCCAAATCGATCCTTTAAATGAAACTCTCAAACCAATTCTGACAATCGATTTCCCAAATCAATTTCGAGCTACTTCAGAAATCTTTCATATCAGTCCAGGGGCTAAGTTGTATCAGCATCGACTGTCCAAATCGATTCTTTTAAATGAAGATTTCAAACATACATAATACAATCGCTTTTCCAAATCGACATCGAGTGTAAAACTTAAGAAAATAGACATATTATAGGTCAAGTCGACTAGTGCAATTGATTCTATAAAGACATTTTCCTGTGTAACCACAGGATAATCGATTTTCCCAGTCGATTAGACACATAACTCAGATCTGATTAGGATCTATTATGCCCGGTTTCATCCTTATGTGATGGAAGCTTTCCTTTGGCAATGCTTTGGTGAATATGTCTGCTAACTGCTCAGTTGTGTTGACATACTCTAACTTGATGTTTCCACTCTGAAACTGATCTCGGATGAAGTGATGTCGAATTTCGATGTGCTTGGTCCGGGAATGCATAACTGGATTCTTAGTGATGCTGATCGCACTTGTGTTGTCGCACAAGATGGGAACAGTTCCTAAGTCCACACCAAAATCTAACAAATGCAGTTTCATCCACATGATCTGAGCACAGCAACTCCCAGCTACAATGTACTCAGCTTCAGCTGTTGACAAAGCAATACTGGTTTGTTTCATGCTGAACCAAGATACAACTGAATTACCTAGCAAATGACAAGTACCAGAGGTACTTTTCCTATCCAGTTTGCATCCTGCAAAATCTGAATCTGAATAACCAACCAAAGAACAAGTTGATCCCTTAGGATACCACAATCCAAGGCTCCTAGTCCCAACTAAATATCTGAAAATCCTCTTCACTGCACTAAGGTGAGACTCTTTATGATTGGATTGATATCTCGCACACATGCAAATGCTGAACATAATGTCAGGCCTGCTTGCTGTGAGATAGAGCAATGATCCTATCATGCCTATATACCTAGTAACATCCACTGGTTTTCCTAATTCATCTCTATCTAGAATATTTCCTTGGCTCATTGGAGTATCTATGGACATGAGATTATTAAAATCAAACTTCTTTAACAAATCAGTGCAATATTTGGTTTGGCTAATGAAAATACCTTGCTTAGATTGGTTAATTTGAAATCCCAAAAAGTATGATAGTTCACCCATCATAGACATTTCAAATTGACCTTTCATTAAATTTTCAAAATTTTTGCATAATTTGTCATTTGTTGATCCAAATATTATGTCATCCACATAAATTTGGACCAGCAATATATCTTTTCCATTAGTTTGGATGAAAAGAGTTTTATCCACATTTCCTCTCAAAAAGTTTTGTTGAATGAGGAAAGTGCTTAACTTTTCATACCAAGCTCTTGGAGCTTGTTTCAAACCATAAAGGGCCTTAGTTAGCTTAAACACATGGTTAGGAAAATCTGGATTCTCAAATCCAGGTGTTTGGCTAACATACACCTCTTCATGGATGTCACCATTTCAAAAAGCACTTTTAACATCCATTTGGAATTGCCTAAAGTCCATAATACTAGCATAAGCAAGGAGTATTCTGATAGCCTCTAACCTAGCTACAGGGGCGTAGGTTTCGTCGAAGTCTATACCCTCCTCTTGGTTATAACCCTTAGCCACTAACCTAGCTTTGTTCCTTGTGATCACACCATTCTCATCTAGTTTGTTTCTAAAAACCCACCTAGTTCCTATGATGTGCTGGTTTTCTGGTTTTGGTACTAGCTGCCAAACTTTGTTCCTCTCAAATTGGTTCAACTCCTCTTGCATACCAAGTATCCACTCACTATCTTGCAGGGCTTCCTTAATGTTCTTAGGCTCAATCTGAGATACAAAGGCTGTAAGGTTACAAAAGTGTCCAAGGTTCCTTCTAGTGGCTACTCCTTTTGAGATGTCACCTATGATGTTATCTATGGGATGGTTTCTATTGAACTTCCACTCCTTAGGTAACTCATCTATTCTAATAGGCTCAACACAGTCACTGTTTGCTGGAGGTATAGGTTCCTTTGGTTCTATAGGTTCAGATTCTATAACTTCATCCAAGGGGGCATCAACAATGGAAGGAGTGTTGTTCAAGTTTTCTTTAAAAGTTTCATCAAATTTCACATGAACAAACTCTTCTATTGTTTTTGTCCTCTTGTTATAGATTCTATAGGCTTTGCTAGTTTGCGAATAACCTAGAAAGATACCCTCATCTGCGTTGGGATCAAACTTGCCTAGGTGTTCTTTACCATTATTCAAAACAAAGCACTTGCAACCAAACATTCTAAAGTAGGAAATATTAGGCTTTCTACCTTTGAACAACTCATAAGGAGTTTTCTTAAGTATAGGCCTAATCAAAACCCTGTTGACAACATGTGTGGCAGTGTTAATCGCATCAGCCCAGAAATACTTAGGAGTATTTGAATCTTTCAGCATGGTTCTAGCCAACTCTTCTAAAGACCTATTCTTCCATTCCACTACACCATTTTGCTGTGGAGTTCTAGGGGCTTAATACATGTGATGAATGCCATTCTCTTCATAGTAAGTATCAAAAGAATCATTTTGGAATTCACCTCCATGATCACTTTTGATAGACATAATTTTCTGACTTGTGTCATTTTGAACTAAGTTAGCAAACTTTTTAAAAACAGAAAATGTGTCACTTTTATGAGTCAGAAAATAAGTCCAAGTGAATCTAGAATAGTCATCGATTAACACGAATCCATACAGGTTACCTCTGAAACTCCTCACTGGGGATGGTCCAAAAAAATCCATGTGGATAAGTTGTAAAACCCTATTGGTTTTGACCATATCTATTGGGGGAAAAGTAGACTTGACAAGCTTACTTTTCTCACAAGAATCACACAACCTATTCTTAGAAAACTTTATATTGGGAAGACCTATGACTAACTGCTTACTAACAAGTCTATTGAAATGATCAATGTGAATGTGTGCAATGCGTTTATGCCATAACCATGTCTCATCAGCATTTGATAATAAGCAACAAACAGAATCAGCAGGTATAGCAGTCAAATCCAGCATGTAAATGTTGTTATTTCTATCACCTACTAATTTCATGCTTTTATCATGCTTATTTTCAATTATGCAAGAAAGTGGTGAAAAGCTTACTTGAAAACCATTGTCACATAGCTGACTTATACTAAGAAGGTTATGTTTCAGCCCTTTCACATATAAGACATTTTTAATTATTTCTGTTGATTTGCTGCCAATGTTACCTTCACCGCATATCTTGCCTTTGTTATTATCGCCGTACTTTATAAATCCACCTTCCTTTAGATTCAGGGACAGAAACATTGACTTGTCCCATGTCATATGCTTTGAGCATCCACTATAAAGATACCATTGGTGTTTAGTGGATCTCAAGCATACCTGTAAAAAGATTAGAAATTCAATTTAGGTCCCCAATTTAAATTGGGTCCTAGGGGGTTAGTCTCAACATCTTTTGTCTTGATTTTCCAAATCTGTTTGCATCCTCTATTTGCTAGTCTTTTTAATTTACAATTGTAAATAAAATGACCTTTTCTATAACAAAAATGACAAGTAACATTAGAGGATGCATATTGTTTTGGTTTGACAAAGACATTATGCATATGGCTGGATTTCACAAATCTTTGGTTATGCTTAACATTCCCATATCCTATGCCATGTTTAGTTCTATTATTATTAGTATGCATATTCTGGTTATATCCAAGTCCAGATTTTATATTGACACTTCTCTGGTTGCTAATAGATATGGAGAAAGGCATTAGACAAGAATGATTATTATTATGGATGCTTATTTACATGCAATTATTATTAAGACAATTAATCAATATTCGAAACGAAATAATTGCAGAAATGTAAAAAAAAAGAGATAAGGGAAAAGAAAAGGTGTACGCAGGATTTTATACTGGTTCACTCCCTTGACGACCTACATCCAGTCCCAAGATCCAACAAGATCTTAGCCTATCCAATAGAACTTCTTAGAATCAGTTTACAGATTTTCACAGTGTGCCTCGCACCAATCTTAAACTAATCTCCTTGTTCTATCTTTTCCCTTCCCTGAATTCCCAAGTTTAAGTCCCATAAACTTGACCAAGAATTCAGTCAAGCGTCTTCTTGTTGACAGCCCTCAACCTCGAAGAACACCACCAGTAAAAACTGGATTTTCTCACAGTAATTTGATTACAAAAAGTGTTTACAGAAATGAAAAAGATCAATTATACAATGTTGTTGATCTTCAAACTTCTCAAAGCATTCTTTCTCAATTCAGTCTTTTTCAATCCTCATTGATCATTAACGTTGATTGTTCATGGCTGAAAAAGATGTTCAAAGTCATGTCAGTTGAGAAAGAGTTAGTGGTAAAAATGACAGATCTCAAAATGTAAAAGTTCTGAATGTGTTCTCTCTATCTATCATAGTGTGTGAAAGCAGTTTATATAGTTTCTGGAAAAACAACGTATGAATCGATTTGGCAAATCAATTCATTAGAGTTATAAAGCATATTAATCGATGTAACCAATCGATTTAGCGAATCTTGTTTTTCTTGAATCTTGAAACTGCTTACACTAATCGATTTAACGAATCGATTATTTTAACTGAGTTCTTCAGATTTGGATGAATGTTCTTAATTGAATCGATGTTCATAATCGACTTGGCGTGTTTTGTTCCACCAACGAGATCAAAAACAATCGATGTACTTGATCGATTCAACCAATTCAGTCATATTCATATTTTCTTAATAAAATATTTTCTTTTTGAATTTATATTCATATTTAATATTTTCTTTATTTTATAAATGTTGTTTACACACCATAAGATGAAGAGTTAAGATAGTAGGTTGTTGTAATTATTTTACCATTAATATTTTCATTATTGTTATTATTTGTTAACATTTAAATTTTTATTTCATGTTCAATGTTACATATAAAATTGACTAAGAATGATTTTCCCTGGTCAACAATCATTGATTATTTTCATTACTATAAAATGGTTTTTGTATAGAAACCTAAAATAAAATTTTTTCCATTACTTATTATTATCATCTAAATGCAGCAAACTTAATTGTAAATTATGTTTTTATTTATTTCATTTTATCATAATAATTATTTTAAAGGATTGGTTGGATTAAAAAGAGTTAACTGGGTTAAAATGAATGGAAGATGTGACGATGCCTTCGTGCTATTGAAATGTACAAAAAGTCTTTTAATAATTTTGATTTAAAGAAAAATTAATGTGATTATTAATAAATGAGTATGAGAGGTTAATGACGGTTACTTAATTTTGAAGATGGTGATAACAGTAATTCGATTTTATTATCTGCGAGAATGTAGTTTACCTATTAAAAACTTTATCAAGATTTATTTTATTTAGCATTGTATTTATGAGATAAATTACAATATGTGTGTGCTATTGAAAATGATAAATGTATCGAATTTGTGGAATTTAATAAAATTCTATTGGTGAGTTTTATGACTATGTTGATTTAATTTGAATTTCAATCATTTTTAATTTCATTAACAAATTATAAGTGTTTTGTTGTTGTTATTGTTATTGAAACTATAAAATTTAGTTCGCTTGAATTGCAGATGTTTTAAAA
>JBBPBT010000374.1:1291929-1302428 GCA_037974875.1 Cicer bijugum
ACCACTAAAATAATTTATGTACTACGAGATTTATCTTAATTTTATGATTGTTATATTAACTTGGAGTAAAAATAGTTGCATACTTTACCTACTAATTGAAAAATCTTTGTTTCAATCTTTGTTAAATGATAAAAATTGATTAAAAGAAAAGTTAATTAATAATTTATTTGTGATCAATTTGTAAATATTAAATCGGTATGAGAATATTCTACATCATGATGTCAATTGATGAATTAGTTATATGCATGTATATGATTATGTAAATATGAAATTGTTTGTGTTTCAAGTGTTCTAATTTTTGGGAATAAGTGTATAGAGTTAGAGTAGTCGAGAGCATTTAAAAGTGGAATAGTTCTATATTTCTTCAATCGAATTATTGAGTATATATTGATGTTATTGTTCTTTCTTTTGTTGATGTAGCTAGTTGTAAATTACAAATAAATTATTGTGAACGTGAAATTATGTGTGTTTTTAACTTGAAGTAAGGAGTAGGAGTTGTGGCGCCGCCTTCGCATTCCTGAACCACGTTAAAGATACTTTTAATTATTCATATTTGAATTTGAATGACTGCAGTTATAGTTCCTTAAGTAGTTGACTACATGAGTAGGAGGGACTAGCTACCCCGATGACTCATCGTCAATAAAAGAGACAACGATAACTCATTATTTTGTTAGAATTACCTTTTAATTTTATTTTTAAATAATTAAAAAAAACATGTTCATTGCTTATATCAATTGAATGAATTTAATTATTAAATATATGTTATTAGGAAATAGTATCTCTATCATTAATGTTTTTGTCATTGATTATATACAAAGTATGTTTTTATAGAGTAAGTGATTATAAATTATTATAATATTATAAAGTTATTAGATGTATTTAATATTTTAACAATTGCTCTTTTGTCGGACCAAAATTAGATTTGTTGAATGTTTGGTGATAGGATTTATATTTTATTTTAAAGAGTAAAACTAGTTATATTTGGTTGGAAAGAACAAGTTGAAATTGACAACGTACTTGGAATGTGTTTCATTTAACCAAACTAAATGAACTACATTATTATTGACAAAATCTATATCTTATGTTTTATATGTAAATTACTGTGAGTAACTCTATGGTACTTTATTTCATAATTGAATGATAAATGTGATAGACATTTTATTTCATAATTGAATGATAAATGTTATGTGTTTAATTGATTTATTTTGCCATGTTAGTCTATCATGCTAGGTTAGTTGATTTTCTACATGTTGTGCTTGATTGGAGATTGAATGTCTTAAATATACTTATAGACTAAGTTTGAATCTTGAGGGTGGTAAGTTAGATATTAGTTCACTCAACGCAAATTTCGAGGACGAAATTCTTTAACAAGGGGAGAATTGTAACACCCTAAATTTGATAATAAACTATTTTATTAATTAAATAAGATTTTAAATAATTAATTTGATGTTAAAATTATTTTAGAATATATGTTGATAAATTTTGTGAGTAAATTTTGTTATAAGGATGTTTTCTATGATGTGTTGGTTTGATAGATATTATATTTAATGAGCAATATAAATAATAAATATTTTATTTTATTATTTTATATATTTTTCTAAAAATAATAGTATTTTAGTGTAATATTTTAAAGAACAAGATTTTATATGATTTTAAGTGTATATGTGAGTTGGTAATTAATATGATATGATATTTTGATATATGTTATTACTAATGTTAAGTGTGTACATATTTATATTTTAATCATTTTAAGTATCTCTTATTTTAATTATTTCTAAATATATCTTATTTTAATTATTTATAGAATCTTGAGATCGTAGTAATATTGTGTTTGATTTTCTTTGTTTTTATATACTATTTTTGAATTGTGATTATATATATATATTTATTATGATTTAGTAATTTACATAAAATATTATTGTTATATCTATTTATTTTATAATTTTGACTATTTTCTAATATGATGGTATTGTTATAATATGAATATTTTGAGAAATAAGTATAATTGTGGGGATTATTTTGAATGTGAAAGTTTCTACTATTAGTAAAATGTTTTTTTTATATATTTATTATTTTAATTAATCTAATTTATAAAATATTAGTAATGTTTGGAAAACTAAATGGGGTTTGGAGGAATATTAAAAAGGAGATTAAATAATTATTAGTTTTATTTCAAAATAAAAATAATAATAGTAAAATATAAATAAAGAGACCAATGGGGTTGACTCTATGAACCCTAATTGTTAAAAATATAAAATAAACATAAGCAGGGAAGAGAGTTGGAAGGGCGGCCGTAGAACCAAATAGTAAACACAACAACCTATCGTTTCACACTGGAGAGCCATAACTGTCTCAGAAAAGTTTCTCTGTTTTCGTCCAAATTTCAGTATGGTGTTTTACTCATTTATCTATTCAATTAAATACAATTTTTCAGATTTTTAACAACCCGAATTTCCTCCTAAAATACCCGAGTTCTCCGTTTACTGAAATCCTTATTTTGCATCGTTCTCCTTCACCGTAAGTCCGATTTTAGTGAAACAAACGCCAAAATGACCGTGTGAAAAGTGGCTATATTATCCACCAATTGGTTTACCGATTTATGGTAATTTTCTTTGACCGAATTTCGAAATCAGTTTTTAGACTATTTTCTCATAATTTATTTTTGACGTTTACCCATAAATTGTGAGTTAGATCGATTGAAGGACAAAAAGTCAAAGAACAAATATTGTTTGCTCGTGGAATCTTATTCGTGTATGAAAGCTTCAAAATAAGGTAAGGGGTGAGAGAGCGTTTGAATTCATGAGTATAATATATTGTGAGATGAACGGGAAAACCGTATTTTCCAACGATTCATCCGGGGCTTGCTACGTACGGCAGTAGCCCTTTGAGAGATAAATTGATTAATTTGAAATATGAGAATTGTGAGATTAAAATGTGAAATAGAAATTTTTATAAGTCGTTGATTGATTTAATTTTCGATACTTGTGTGGTAGTTGATATTTGTTATTATTGTGATGTTGGATGTTGAATGAAATTATGTGTATATGATTGCTTAGATGAAATTAATGGATGTGATAATAAAATATGGATGCATGGTTTGATATATGCTTACGTGATGATAATGATGATTTTTGATTGATGATAGTGATGTTGTAAAATTGTGATGAGTTTATACGATGATCGTGATTATTTATGATTAATGATATTAAAAGACTGTGATGAAAATATTGAAGTACCTCATACTTGATGAGATAGTGATGATTCTTAAATATGGTGCTCTTAATGGAGTAGTCTAAGCTAACGGGTGGAGAAAGTAAATATTGTGAATTGTGAAGTGAAGATTATTTTGTCATCATATAGGTAGCGCCTGACAAGCCTAGTGATTATGGGGAAGTACAACTGAATGAGCCTGATCGTGGCGGTCTACTGTCGAGCCTTAAGGCAAGATTGTTAGACCTTGGAGGTATTCCGGTGGGGAATTCCTAGGTGACTTGGAGGTAGCACTCCAAATGTCGGGAGCTACCATGCAACACACGTTTACCTCGACTGTCACGTATATGTGTCTCGGGTTTTAAGTTGAGGGGATCTATGAGGACAAGGCCAATTTGAAATGTCCGTCCACCGGGATGGTGGCATAGTATCATGGCCTCCTAACCAAGTACTTCAGAGTTAGAATGGTACCACATTGTGAAGTAGAGTCTAAGCTCATGCATAGCATTGCATTTCCTTGTGATTGTTTTATTGTGATTGATGTGTTTCAAAGGTAATATTAATTAGATGATTTGATGCATATTATAATGAGATGATTATTTTACTTGAGTGACTTTGATGTTATAGTATGATACTATTTAATTAAATATTTTGATATATCGTAAAGTGATTATGATACGGTTCTATTATGATTGTTTGCGTGTTCTTCTTACTCATATTATACTATTAACATGATTTCAAAACTCACCTCCTTCGTTGTTTGTGTTTGACTGGCTGGGCCCTGCGTTTGCGAAATCGCAGTTATTACAGGTTAATGAGTCTTGAAGTTCAAGTTTGGGAGGAACCCCGCTCTGATAGGTGATACCGGGAATAAGGGTTTTAATTTGTAGTTTACTTATTTAATTTGAATCAAATTTTTGTATGAAAACCTTAGAAGTACTAATAAGTTTTTAGAATTAAATCAAGTAATTATACTTAATCAAGTTTATTGAGATTAAATTGTTTTATTTGAGTAATAAAATTTGAATTGGTGCATGTGTACTTTGAGAAACGTGATATCCTAAATTAGTTACAAAAGATTTTATTTTCTTGAAAATATAATTCTATTTATCCGCTGCAAATTTTATAGGAATATGATAAAAATTATTGTATATATTATTGGGGATTTAGGGTGTCACAATTATCATCTAAATGCCGCAAATCTTAATTGTAAATTATGGTTTTATTTATTTAATTTTATCATGTTATTCATTTTAAAAGATTGGTTTGATTAAAAAGAGTTAACTAGGTTAAAATGAATGGAAGATGTGACGATGCCTTCGTGGTATACAAATGTACTAAAAGTCTTTTAATAATCTGGATTTAAAGAAAAAATAATATGATTATTAATAAATGAGTATGACAGGTTAATCACGGTTACTTAATTTCAAAGAAGACGATAACAGTAATTCGATTTTATTATCTTCGAGAATGTAGTTTACCTATTAAAAACTCTATCATGATTTATTTTATTTAGCATTATCTTTATGAGATAAATTACAATATGAGTGTGTTATAAATAATGATAAATGCATCGAATTTGTGGAATTTAATAAAATTCAATCGGTGAGTTTTATGACTATGTTGATTTAATTTGAATTTCAATCATTTTTAATTTCATTAACAAATTTTAAGTGTTTTATTGTTATTATCATAATTATTATAATTATTATTATTACTATATTTATTTCATTCTAACTATATTTTATTATATATATATTTATAGTGTGATTTAATAATTAATTTAATGTGTTGATTTTATACTTATTTATTTTAATATTTTTGAATTTTCTCTAACGATGAGAGTATTTTAATGTGAGTATTTTAAAAAAAGATAGTATCATTAGGGTAATTATTTTGACATGACTATTTTGTTTTAATATTCTTAGACTACCTACTTGTTGCTCACGTTAAATATTTTGTGATCTAGTTATTACTTGGCTTAATTAGTCTGATTAATAACAATCATGAATGAGACACCCTAAATCCCAAAATAATATATATAATTGTTTATATCATATTCCTATAAAATTTGCAGCGGATAAATAAAATTATATTTTCAAGAAAATAAAAACTTTTGTAACTAATTTAGGATATCACGTTTCTCAAAGTACACATGTAACAATTCAAATTTTATTACTCAATTAAAACAATTTAATTTCAATGAACTTGATCTAAGTATAATTACTTGATTTAATTCCAAAAACTTACTAGTACATCTAAGGTTTTCATACAAAAATTTGATTCAAATTAAATAAGTAAAATACAAATTAAAACCCTTATTCCCGGTATCACCTATCAGAGCGGGTTTCCTCCCAAACTTGAACTTCAAGAGTCATTAACCTGTAATAAATGCGATTTCGCAAACGCAGGGCCCAGCCAGTCAAACACAAACAACGAAGGAGGTGAGTTTTGAAATCATGTTAATAGTATAATATGAGTAAGAAGAACACGCAAACAAACATAATAGAACCGTATCATAATAACTTTATGATATATCAAAATATTTAATTAAATAGTATCGTACTATAACATCAATCACTCAAGTAAAATAATCATCTCATTATAATATGCATCAAATCATCTAATTATTATTACCTTTGAAACACATCAATCACAACAAAACAATCATAAGGAAATGCAATGATATGCATGAGCTTAGACTCTACTTCACAATGTGGTACCATTCTAACTCTGAAGTACTTGGTTAGGAGGCCATGATACTATGCCACCATCCCGGTGGACGGACAATTCAATTTGGCCATGTCCTCATAGATCCCATCAACTCAACCCGAGACACATATACGTGACAGTCGAGGTAAACGTGTGTTGCATGGTAGCTCCCGACATTTGGAGTGCTACCTCCAAGTCACCTAGGAATTCCCCACCGGAATACCTCCAAGGTCTAATAATCTTGCCTTAAGGCTCGACAACAGACCGCCACGATCAGGCTCATTCAGTTGTACTTCCCCAGAATCACTAGGCTTGTCAGGCCCTACCTATATGATGACAAAATAATCTCCACTTCACAAATTCACAATATTTATTTTCTCCCCCTGTTAGCTTAGACTACTCCATTAAGAGCACCATATTTAAGAATCATCACTATCTCATCAAGTATGGGGTACTTCAATATTTTCATCACAATTTTATAATATCATTAATCATAAATAATCATGATCATCGTATAAACTCATCACAATTTTATAACATCTATATCATCAATCAAAAATCATCATTATCATCACGTAAGCATATATCAAACCATGCATCCATATTTTATTATCACATCACATAATTTCATCTAAGCAAACATATACACATGATTTCATTCAACATCCAACATCACAATAATAACAAATATCAACTACCACACAAGTATCGAAAATTAAATCGATCAACACCTTAGAAAAATTTCTATTTCTCATTTTAATCTCACAATTCTCATATTTCAAATTAATCAATTTATCTCTCAAAGGGCTACTGCCGTACGTAGCAAGCCCCGGATGAATCGTTGGGAAATACGGTTTTCCCATTCATCTCACAATATATTATACTCATGAATAAACAATCTCTCACCCCTTACCTTATTTTGAAGCTTTCATACATGAATACGATTCCACGAGCAAACAATATTTGTTCTTTGACTTTTTGTCCTTCAATCGATCTAACTCGACAATTTATGGGTAAACGTCAAAAATAAATTATGAGAAAATAGTCTAAAAACTGATTTCGAAATTCGGTCAAAGAAAATTACCATAAATCAGAAAACCAATCAGTGGATAATATAGCCACTTTTCACACAGTCGTTTTGGCGTTGGTTTCACTAAAATCGGACTTACGGTGAAGGAGAACGGTGCAAAATAAGGATTTCTGTAAACGGAGAAATCAGGTATTTTAGGGAGAAATTCGGGTTGTTAAAAATCTGAAAAATTGTATTTAATTGAATAGATAAATGAGTAAAACAACATACTGAAATTTGGACGAAAACAGAGAAACTTTTCTGGGACAGTTATGGCTTTCCAGTGTCAAACGATAGGTTGTTGTGTTTACTCTTTGGTTCTACGACTGCCCTTCCAACTCCCTTCCATTCTTTTGTTTGTTTTATTTTATTAACAATTAGGGTTCATAGAGTCAAACCCATTGGTCTCTTTATTTATATTTTACTGTTATTATTTTTATTTTGTTAAAATAAACTAATAATTATTTAATCTCTTTTTTATTATTCCTCCAAACACCATTTCGTTTTCCAAACATTACTAATATTTTATAAACTAGAGTAATTAACATAATCAATATAAAAAAATCATATTACTAATAATCAAAACTCTCACATTCAAAGTAATCTCTACAATTATACTTATTTCTCAAAATACTCGCATTATAACAATACCATCATATTAGAAAATAATCAAAATTATAAAATAAATAAATATAACATCAATATTTTATATTAATTACTAAATCATAATAAATATATATAAAATCACAATACCATAACAAGTATTTAAAAATAAACGAAATCAAACCCAATATCAATTCTATATCAAGATAATTATTTATAAAAAAAATAACTAGAAATAGAAAATAGTTATAAATAATTGAAATATAACTATCTGCATACTTAACATAAGTCAAGCGCCCATAAAAGTATTACATTAATTGGGTACATGTATACACACGTAAAATCGCATAAAATCTTTCTCTTTAAAATATATATTACATTAAAATACTATTATTTTTAGAAAAATATACAAAATAAAAAATAAAATATTTATTATTTATATTGCTCATTAAATATAATATCTATCAAACCAACACATCATAGAAAGCATTCAAATAACAAAATTTACTCACAAAATTTATCAACATATATTCTAAAATAATTTTAACATCAAATTAATTATTTAAAATCCTATTTAATTAATTAAAGTGTTTATTATCAAATTTAGGGTGTTACAATTCTCCCCTTGTTAAAGAATTTCGTCCTCGAAATTTGTGGTGAGTGAACTAATATCTAACTTACCACCCTCAAGATTCAAACTTAGTCTATAAATATATTTAAGACATTCAATCTCCAATTAAGCACAACATGTAGAAAATCAACTAACATAGCATGATAGACTAACAACATGACACTATAAACCAATTAAACACACAACATTTATCATTCAATTATGAAATAAAATACCATAGAGTTACTTAGTGTAATTTAAATATAAAACATAACATATAGATTTTGTCAATAATAACGTAGTTAATTTAGTTTTGTTAAATGAAACACATTCCAAGTACCTTGTCAATTTCAACTAGTTCTTTCAAACAAAAAATTAGTAGTTTTACTCCTTACAATAAAATCTAATATCACCAAACATTCGACAAATTTAATTTAGGTCTGACAAAGAGAGCAATTTTTTGAAAATATTAAACACATCTAACAACTTAATAATATTAAAATAATTTATAATCCGTTACTCTATAAAAACATACTTTGTATATAATCAAGGTGAAAAAAACTAATGATATAGATACTATTTCCTAATAACATATATTTAATAATTAAATTAATTCAATTGGTATAAGCAATGAATGTGTTTTTTAACTACTTAAAAAAAATAAAATTAAAAGGTACTTCTAACAAAATAATGAGTTATTGTTGTCTCTTTTATTAACGATGAGTCATTGGGGTAGCTAGTCCCTTCTACTCATTTAGTCAACTACTTAAGAAACTATAACTGCAATCATTCAAATTCAAATATGGATAATTAAAAGTATCTTTAATGTGGTGGTTCAGGAGTGCGAAGGCGGCGCCACAACTCCTACTCCTTACTTCAAGTTAAAAATTCAATTAATTACACATTCACAATAATTTATTTGTAATTTACTACTAGTTACACCAACAAAAGAAAAGTCACTAACATCAATATATAACCAATAATTCAATTGAAGGAATATAAAACTATTTAACATTTAGATGCTCTCGACTACTCTAATTCTATACACCAATTCCCAACAATTAGAACACTTGAAACACAAACAATTTAATATTTACATAATCATATACACATTCAAATAATTAATCCAAAAATTAGCACCAAGGTTTTACGTTCATCTCATAACTTAAACGATGATTCTAAAAATAAAACATATTCTCATAAAGGTCTAATTGCTCCAAATTGATCACGATTAAATTTTCTTTTGAATTAACCATCACTTAAAAGTTACAACAAATGGAAGCATATGTGGATTTTCCAAGTAGAAGATAAAATAAATAATTATTAACTAGAAGATACAACACATTACCAAACCACTTTCAAGGTTACACATCATTCTAAAAATTGATTTCTTGGCTTAAATTATTATTAAAAAAATATCACTAACCATTTAGCACCCCAAAAATAAATATCATTGAGTATTCCAATTTTTCCTTTAAATTATTTTTCAATAATTCAAGTCTAAATAAAACAACTAAAATAAATCACGTTTCTAAATACAATACAAATAAAATAAATCACAAATATTTTTAAAATCTATAAGATTTCTAAAAATTCATTCGTACTTTAATCATCAAAAACACATTTCTAAATAGTTAATCACTGTAAAAATTATTATTTTCAACTTATATTTTGAAATAAAATTTAAACTATATATATATAGGTAGATAGGAAATTTTACAATTAATTATTAACACTTCTAAAATAGTTCCAATTTATTTTCTTATTTTATCAAAATTAAAAAATATATATATATTTATATACATTAAAGTAATGCACATGACACAAAACATAAGACATATGATAATGATTATGGATTACACTAATTCATAAATCTATAAAATAGTAGCCTCCTCTCACACTAACTACTCAATATGCTTATAGATACATCCCTCAGTTTCTATCAAGCCACCAAATTGATCAAAAACAAAACACATCATCAATTTTAAAGATTTTGAAGTTTTGTTCTGATCTTAAAAATTGAGTTTCAAATAAAAATTGCAATTATATAATTAATAAAAAAAAATTGATAAAATAAATTTTAGTTTCTATAAACACCAATTTACATGATGCACTCTACACATATCAATCTACATGCACTCTACACATACCAATCTAATGTATACTATTTTGTTATGTTAATTCATATAACAAAAAAAATCTACTTGTAAAATACATCTATTATAGAATCCAAAATTTAGATAATTTTAAAAAAAAAAATTCACTATTGAGAAGATGTTTAAAATCTTTGTTTTT
>JBBPBT010000374.1:1302883-1359497 GCA_037974875.1 Cicer bijugum
CATCTAGATACAACCATCAACACTTTCAAGTGATTTAAAGTTAACATTCACGATTTAAAATCATTTTTTTAACATAAACCAATATAAAATAAAAATAATAAATTTATAGTCAAAATTAAAACTTTAAACGTAAGAGACATATTTCCTATCTAACTCAAAGTTTAGAACGAAATATCCTTTTTTCTCTAAATTGAGTTTCAACATAATAATAATAATTGGTACCTAGTAAAAGTCAATACTTGAAGTTTTAAACATATAATCCATACGGAAATTAATGTTTCAATCAATTAGTTATTAGATCAAACACTTTAAACAAATACATATCAAAACTAAATATTTTAAATTGATTAAGGGTGAAAGTCGAACTTTAAAACAACTAACTAGTGTGGTATGACATTTGATACATAAGATTATGTGAATGAGATTAATAACTTGAAACATACAACAATCAAAATTATTACTTTCAACTATTCACATAAAACATGAGTGCAAAACCCATAGTTCAATAGACAAGCAATAAGCAACAAGTAACTAACATAATGTTGTCAACAATTAAAGCTAACTCAAATCTTCACAAGTAATTTCATGGTTTATTTACTCATTTTGGTAGGAATTTCGAATCCATAACACAATTAGAGTAAACAAATAATAAACATTTAATTAGTAATCTCAAAAATATGTATAATAATACAAAAGTATATAACACTTAACACAATTATATAATGGGAAAACATCATAGTAAAAATAATTACTACACAAGAAAACACAATTGACACGACTGACATTCGACTAACACTGAATCGACATTTGACCCACTCGGCCTGATTGGACAGACCTGCTCTGATACCACTAATGTGACACCCTAAATCCCAAAATAATATATATAATAGTTTATATCATATTCCTATAAAATTTGCAGCGGATAAATAAAATTATATTTTCAAGAAAATAAAAACTTTTGTAACTAATTTAGGATATCACGATTCTCAAAGTACACATGTAACAATTCAAATTTTATTACTCAAATAAAACAATTTAATCTCAATGAACTTGATCTAAGTATAATTACTTGATTTAATTCTAAAAACTTACTAGTACTTCTAAGGTTTTCATACAAAAATTTGATTCAAATTAAATAAGTAAAATACAAATTAAAACCCTTATTCCCGGTATCACCTATAAGAGCGGGTTTCCTCCCAAACTTGAACTTCAAGACTCATTAACCTGTAATAACTGCGATTTTGCAAACGCAGGGCCCAGCCAGTCAAACACAAACAACGAAGGAGGTGAGTTTTGAAATCATGTTAATAGTATAATATGAGTAAGAAGAACACACAAACAATCATAATAGAACCGTATCATAATCACTTTATGATATATCAAAATATTTAATTAAATAGTATCGTACTATAACATCAATCACTCAAGTAAAATAATCATCTCATTATATGATGCATCAAATCATCTAATTATTATTACCTTTGAAACACATCAATCACAACAAAACAATCACAAGGAAATGCAATGATATGCATGAGCTTAGACTCTACTTCACAATGTGGTACCATTCTAACTCTGAAGTACTTGGTTAGGAGGCCATGATACTATGCCACCATCCCGGTGGACGGACAATTCAATTTGGCCATGTCCTCATAGATCCCCTCAACTCAACCCGAGACACATATACGTGACAGTCGAGGTAAACGTGTGCTTCATGGTAGCTCCCGACATTTGGAGTGCTACCTCCAAGTCACCTAGGAATTCCCCACCGAAATACCTCCAAGGTCTAATAATCTTGCCTTAAGGCTCGACAGCAGACCGCCACGATCAGGCTCATTCAGTTGTACTTCCCAGAGTCACTAGGTTTAGGGTTTAGGGTTTTGTGATCTAGTTATTCCTTGGCTTAATTAGTCTGATTAATAACAATCATGAATATTACAATATAGTTTCATCTTATACTTGATACAAATGAGTATTATTAGGTTATAAAATATACTGCTACAAGTTATTGTTGTTATCATTATCTATTTTATGTTATTTTATTGAAACTATAGATTTTAGTTCGCTTGAATTGCCAATATTTTACTTTGGAAATCAAAACCCGAGCATCGATTGGGTAATCGATTGACAGGTATCCGTTGAGAAAATTATAGCCGTTGGATGAGTGTAACGGTCATATTTTTAACCCAGAAATGTAATCAGCCGATTGGGCAATCGAATTTCAACAGTAATATATAAACCTGGACTTCACAACTCGATTTCTCAATTAAATACTGCATTCTGCTATCATCTTCTTCATCCAACTGTAATCTTTTCTTCATCCAATCAACCTCAAATTTACATTATTCAATGGCTCGTGTTAAACGAACTGGTAGAAAACCAATCGTTACCTCTGTTGGCCCCTCCTCCAAAGCTATTCATCAATCCAGCTCATCCTCTTTTTCTTCTACCTCTAGTGGAAGAACCCCTTCACCATCACCTCCTCCACCTCCTTCACCTCTAGCTAAAAGGGTCTCAATCCCTACTCACAAGGTACAGGCAAAGGACAAGGGCAAAGCAGTTGCCACTACTCCTGAAATAAGCAAAAAGAGAAAAGTTCCTCCGTCTGAGAAGTTGCTGGGAGACGCCATGAAAGAGTTGACAAAGAAGAAGAAGAAGCCTTCATCTCCTCCTAAGAAGGTTAAGCCTTCAAAAGAGAAGACTACTGAAGGCAAAACTGTTCTAGAATCGTTTGCCAAAAGAAAAATCTAAGATGCTAGAACTTTGGATTTTCCCTACTTTGATCAAAATGGTTTTTCTTTTCAAAACCATTTAAGGTTCCATGGTTTGGAAAACCTTCTTACCTGTTCTTTGGATGTCTATCCAAAGCTGGTGAGAGCCTTCTATTCCACCTTCATCCTCACCAAGACCGGGTTCGCAGCTGAAGTGAAAGGCAAAAGAATGGCAATGACATTTGAAGAATTTTCAAAGCTAACTGGTTTGCCTTTTTGTGGATACACCATTGATGGACGAGCATAGGATGCTCCAAAAGACGAAGGTTGAGAAAACTCCATCAACAAGCATGCTGCTTTACAGGAATTGATGATGGAAGGAATTGATGATGGAAGCATGCTGCTCATGTACGTGCTAACACGAATGTTAGTACCTAGAGCCAGAAATCATGCAGTTGTACAGCGGCTAGACGTTGTCTTGCTATGGGGACTGTACAAAGAACTGAAAATGAGTTGGGCATGGATTGTGCTACTGAACATGCATGAATCAGCACAAGGGAAGCACATCCTGCCTTACCCCCAATTAGTTATGACGATTCTGAGGCATTTCATGGTGTCTCTAGCCAATGAAGAATCACTCACAACTACTCATACATTTGGTGAAGCCATTGTCAACCAAATGCAGATAAGACACATCAACAATGTTTGGACAAGAACTCCAACAACTGCTGATCATGCACAACCAAGTGATGATCAAGCCCAGTCAAGTGCCCAAGCACCTACACCAGCTGAAGGATCTTCTGAGATCATGGCAAAGCTGATGGAGATCTTGAAACATCAAGCTAAACACAGTGAGAGGGTGGAATCTTCTCTTCTAAAGCTTCAAACTGCCATGGAATCAGTTCAGAAGGATGTTTCAGACATCCAGGAGCACTTGGGTCTCAAGATGTCTTTTGAAGACATTGCAGAGATTGGGAGGCAATCAACTGCAGAACCAAACCAGGACATTGAAATTGGTTCTGATTCTCATGGGGAGAAGACACCTGCTGAGGGTAATACAGCGGTCTCTCCTCCTCCTGCTGGTGATAATGAGGATCAAGCCTAAGGTTTTAGTTGTCTAGGTTTAGTTTTGTGCTGTTTGATTGTTGCTGGTTGTTTGTCTGTTCTTACATATGTTGCTTATTAATTTCCTCTTGTATTTTTTTGTCGTATGTCTTTTTGTATTAATGACAAAAAGGGGGAGATTATTTGATTAATATATGAGATTATGTATTTGAGATTCTGTGCTGTTTTGTATATGTTTTGTATCTGATGAGACTGTATATGCTGTATTAACATTCTTATGTTATAACTCTGATATTGATATTATGCTAATGCTAAAAATTGCTGATATTGCATTGCATATGTCCTGATTAATGCATATTCATGGTCTGATACATACTAAGCTCTGGTGTTTTATATTCATCTGAATCTAATACATGTTACACTAATTTGATTCACTCCCAGGTCATGCACTAAAATGCTTGTATCATGCATTCCAAAACTAAGGGGGAGATCTTTTTTTTTATAATCTCAATATTAATTGTATGTTTGTCATTAAATCAAAAAGGGGGAGATTGTAAGCCATAAGCTTCCCTGATCTAGTTTTTGATTTATGTCCCAAACATACAAGTGCACATTAAATAGTTGCTTTATCTAATGTTTTGAATCAAGAAACATTTCAGGCATACATGAAGACACCACAACACTTGGAACAATAGTTTGCAACTCAAGGAATCAACCATAGTTGGAGGATGCACTTGAGGAAGATGCAATTTGTGTATCGTTGTATTAGGTGTCTAGGTATCAAGTTAAGTAAACAATCACTAGAGTCTCACACAAGACATGCCAATAAACTTTTGTCATTCATTCATGTGTTATGAAACTTAACTCTGAAAAACTCGATTGAACAATCGATTGAATGGGTCATCAATCGAATGACACATAAACTGTCTTAAACAACTGAGGTCTGTAACAAGATCACTCGATTGTCTAGTCGATTGCACAATAGACTGACAATTCGATTGATGCTGAAGTTCAAGTTACAGAGAGCACTCAGTTTGTGCCCACTCGATTGACAACTCGATTGTCCACTCGATTGGCAACTTGATTGTCTGCAGTATCTGGGTCAATTTGACCACGATACTCGATTGATCAATCGATTGATGCAATATTTCAAATCACAGTGAGCACCCAGTTTTGAACAACTCGATTGCTCACTCGATTGAAAGGAAATTATGGCATCAGGTCTGAATCACTTTGGTCACGACAATCGATTGACCAATCGATTGATGCTATATTTCAAATCACAGTGAACATCCAGTTTTGGCCAAATCGATTGCTCACTCGATTGAAAGGTTTTCATAGCATCAGGTCTGATTCAGAAACTTGATCAATCGATTGACCAATCAAGTGAAGCCTATATAATTCAAGATTCCAGAAACACCGAAAATACGACACTCGATGTAGTAATCGATTGTATCCTTACAAACTCGATTGGGCAATCGATTGTCCTGGTGTTTTCCTTGAATATATATATGATGCTTCAAATCTTTTTTTAAAAAAAAAACTGAAAGAACACTTGCATAAAAACTTTTCACATCTTTTCAAAATCTCTTGCTCTCAATCTTGCATATCTCTGAAAACACTTTGAAAGAAAAGTTTTTCTAACACACAAAAATATTCATTGGCAAATCAAATCTTTTGTGTGGTGCTAGAGTGATTGAATACATTTCTTGATACTACTTTTCTTTGTTCGTGACAAAGACAATTCTTTGTAATTGATGCTGTAACAAATCCAGTTTAGAAACTGGTGGCTATCCTTGTTGGTGTGGCATCATCAAGAGGAAGTCTACCTTGATCTTGTGTGAGTTTGGGGATAAACTACAAGGATCAAAGGGGTGACAAGATAGAAGTGAAGGGAGTTAGATTGATAGGTCGTGTAGAAGACTGGAAAATCTGTAAAAGTACTCGAATTCATTCTATAGTGAAAAAGGCTGGAATCATGATTATGATTACAGGACTGGATGTAGGCCGTTGGATCAACGGCTGAACCAGGATAAATCTTGGTGCAATCTTTCCTATCCCTTCTCTTTAATATTCAGCATTGTTTAATTGCTTATTTTTTGTATGCTCCTTGAATAATCTTGTATGTGATTTTAAGTTTCCGCTTTGTGTGTAAATTGTATGATTGTTGCATAATTGATATGGGAATTATGTCTAACTAGTTGGAGTTGATCTTAATTCTCTTGTTATTAATCAAAAAGAAGTCATAGTTTTCCAACATCCCAGACTGCATAATACCATTCAACCCTGTTACAGAATCAATTTTACTAATGGATCTTCAAGCTTTTGTTGATTTCTTGAATTCCAAGTATCTGTGTCAACTTTGTAGGATTGAGTTGTTGTTCTAGAAATTTTTCCCAGTTCACAATGTCAGATTTATTTGCAGATGTATGTTTGTCAATAATATAAAAAACGAACATATGTCTAACAATCTCCCCCTTTTTGATTTAAGTGACAAACATGCAATTTTAACTTGAGAAACATTTCAAATTTTCAAAGGAAAACAATCTAGTGAAACTCCCCATATATACAAGTACCATTCTTTTCATATAGAGAAATAAGGGTTAGAGCTAAACAGACAAAACAGATCTTATCAGAGTAATTTGCATATACCGAAATCAGAACTGTTAGTAGAATATCAGAGCATATATAAAACAAATACTTGTTAGAGCATATATCAACCAAACACCGTTATCATAGATTATCTTAACCTAGTACAAGTTATAAATTTCTTTCCCCCTTTGTCAGTTAAGTCAAAAAGAGTTAAAGGAGAGAGGAATCAGAAGTTTGCTCTCCCTTAGTAGGTAGCAAACCTGAAAACTGAATGCTGCTACACAATGAAACTTGAACAGATTAGTAACAAGAGCAGGAACAAAAACATATTATGGCACACACTAGAAATCATCAAAAGGAAATGCAGCAGTCAATATGATCAATAAACTCAAATATTATATTCATTCATCAAAAGGCAAATTACATCCAAGAGTTTGCTGGCCCTCATTATTATATGGGGATGAGGCTGAGACCGCTGTATTACCCTCAGCAGGTGGCTCCTCATCATGAGTTTTAGCAACATCTAATTGTGTCGGAGGACAACTTAATGCCCAGATGTTCCTGAATTGCTGCCACATCTTGTGCCATCTGATTCTGATCGGATTGAATCTTCTAGATAGCAACTTCCATTCTCTCATTCAATGCCTCCATCTTGGAGTTGTGTGCCACTTGAGCTGCCATAAATTCAAGCAGTTTGGTGAGCACCTCTGACCCTGCTCAAACTGACTCAGCAGCTGGTGGTTCAACACTTTGCTGGGTTTGTTCAGCACTGGCTTGATGTCGCCTCCAAACGCCATTCACATTGCGCAGCTACATTTGGTTCACGATGGATTCACCAAATGTTAGAATGGTCTTGGACACCTCTTCACCCTTGACAGCTACCTTGAAGTGAGTGAGGATTTTTGTGATCAACTGTGGATACGGAAGCACCAGATTTCCTTGCGCTGCTTCCTGCATGTGTCGAAGCACGATCCATTCCCAGCTCATCTTGAGCTCTTTGCATAGACCCCGCAGTAGCACAATGTCCAAACGTTGGACAATTGCGTGATTTCTGGAGCGCGGGACAAGAATCTGGTTGAGCGCGTACATCAACATACGTTGCTGAACCATCATCTGGCCGATTGGTAGTGAAACAGAATCCACAAACCCTTCGACCATTAGGTCCTGCACAGCTGCTTGCCTCTCTAGAGACTCTTCCCATCATTCGTCAGCAGCGTCGGCTTCGGTGCTACCGTCAACCGAGTTTCCATGGTAGGGAAGTCCCGACAAGTTCGAGAACTCCTCATAAGACATGGAGATTTTCTTCCTCTTCACCATCGCTTTGAAGCCTGTATCCATCATATTGAATGTAGCGTAGAATGCTCGAATCAGATTCGGAAAAGTTTCAAGTGAGTTGGACAAGAAATCTTCCAATCCATGAAACCGAAGATGGTTTTGAAACGAAAAACCATCGTTGTCGAAGTATGTGAAGTCCAGTACACGAGCTTCGTGAATTTTCCTTTTGATGAACGTCGGAGGAAGTTTAAATTCCTCAGCTTGCTTGTTTTGAGGAGTAGGAGGTTTCTGTTGCGGAGTTGCCTTCTTTTGAGGGGTTGTCTTCTTCTGTGGTGTTGAAGAAGCACTCTTTTTCTTCTTCTTCTTTTGCGATACGTCCTTCATCACATCTGCCATCAGCTTCTCAGTTGGGGGCTCTTTCCTCTTCTTAGTTTTTCCTTGCTCTGTTGCAACACCTTTGCCCTTATCTTGTGCTGCAATCTTATGAGTAGGAATGGGAACCCTCTTGGAAAGAGTGGGTGGAGGAGATGGGGTTCTTCCACTTGAAGAAGATGAAATACAAGGAGTAGAGGGGGAAGTTCTCTTTACTCTTGCAATAGTAGGTTGATTTGAGAATGAATTTGAAGTAGTATGTGCAAGATTGTAGTTAGAATGGATCAAAAACAGAGAAAAAATAGAGATTTGCAGAGGTTTGGACGCTGAAGTAATGAGGAATCGTTGTTTGGGTTCGATTGCAACTGTTCCTTTTATACTGCTGGGTATGTAAATCGATTGGTCCAATCGATTTAGTTATCATTGTTGGGGAAGATCAAAGAACAGGTGTGTAACGGCTAGTAAAAACACGTAACGGTAATAAAGTCCGTCGATTATCCAAATCGATGTCCATAGTTACCTAATCGATTGTTACAATCGATTTTGTATCAGTTCAGAAACTTCAAATAACAGACCAGACAGGAATCCATCTCAGCATCGATTTCCCAAATCGATTCTTTAAGTGAAACTCTCAATACAGTTCTATCAATCGATTTCCCAAATCGAATTCGAATTTGCTCAGAGATCTTTCGTATTAGTTCAGAAGCTAACTTGTCTCAGCATCGATTACCCAAATCGATCCTTTAAATGAAAATCTCAAACCAATTTGGACAATCGATTTCCCAAATCGATTTCGAGCTTGTTCAGAAATCTTCTATATCAATTCAGAAATCTTTTAAACATATTTACAACAATCGATTTTCCAAATCGATTTCGAGGCAGAGTCAGGAGGAATTCTTCAACTTTGAAGTCTGGGTCTAAACTAACCGATTTTCCAAATCGATTCTTTTACCACTATAACATGAACTCAATCGAATTCCATAATCGATTGAACTGGGAAAGTAAGTACATCTGAAGTTTCCTGGAGATGTCACATCGATGTTCCAAATCGATTTCGAGAGTAAAACTTGAGAAAATAGATATATTATGGGTCAAGTCGACAAGGGCAAGCAATTTTATAAAGACATTTTCCTGTGTATCCACAAGATAATTGATTTTCCCAGTCGGTTAGACTCATAACTCAGATCTGACTAGGATCTATTATGCCTAGTTTCATCCTAATGTGATGGAAGCTATCCTTTGGCAAAGCTTTGGTTAAGATGTCTGCTAACTACTCAGTTGTGTTGACGTACTCTAACTTGATGTTTGCACACTGAAACTGATCTTGGATGAAATGATGCCGAATTTCGATATGTTTGGTCCGGGAATTCATAACTGGGTTCTTAGTGATACTGATCGCACTTGTGTTGTCGCACAAGATGGGAACAGTTCCTAAGTCCACACCAAAATCTAACAGGTGCTGCTTCATCCACATGATCTGGGCACATCAACTTCCAGCAGCAATGTACTCAGCTTCAGCTGTTGACAAAGCAATACTAGTTTGTTTCTTGCTGAACCAAGATACAAGTGAATTGCCTTGCAAATGACAAGTACCTGAAGTACTTTTCCTATCCAGTTTGCATCCAGCAAAATCTGAATCCGAATAACCAACCAAAGAACAAGTTGATCCCTTAGGATACCACAATCCAAGGCTCCTAGTTACAACTAAATACCTGAAAATTCTCTTAATTGCACTAAGGTGAGACTCTTTAAGATTGGATTGGTATCTCACACACATGCAAACACTGAACATAATGTCAGGCCTGCTTGCTGTGAGATAGAGCAATGATCTTATCATGCCTCTATACCTAGTAACATCCATTGGTTTTCCTATTTCATCTCTATCTAAAAGGTTTCCTTGGCTCATTGGAGTATTAATGGGCTTTAAGCTATAAAAGGAGAATTTCTTTATCAAATCATTACAATACTTTTTTTGACTAATGAATATACCTTGCTTGCTTTGGTTAATTTGAAATCCCAAAAAGTATGATAGTTCACCCATCATTGACATTTCAAATTATCCTTTCATCAAATTTTCAAAATTTTTGCACAATTTTTCATTTGTAGATCCAAAGATTATGTCATCAACATAAACTTGGACCAGCAAGATATCCTTTTCATTAGTTTTTATGAAAAGTGTCTTGTCAACATTTCCTCTTAAAAAGTTTTATGAAATGAGGAAATTGCTAAGCTTCTCATACCATGCTGTAGGAGCTTGTTTCAACCCATAGAGGGCTTTTGTTAGCTTATACACATGATTAGGAAATACTGGATTTTCAAAACCATGTGTTTGGCTAACAAAAACTTCCTCTTGGATCTCACCATTGAGAAAGGCACTTTTCACATCCATTTGATAAAGCTTAAAGTCCATTATACATGCATAAGCAAGGAGTATTCTAATGGGATCTAGTCTAGCTACAGGTGCATAGGTTTCATCAAAATCTATTCCCTCCTCTTGGTTGTAACCCTTGGCCACTAAACTAGCTTTGTTTCTAGTTATGACACCATTCTCATCTAGCTTGTTCCTAAACACCCACCTAGTTCCTATGATGTGCTGGTTTTCTAGTTTAGGTACTAGCTGCCACACTTTGTTCCTCTCAAATTGGTTTAGCTCCTCTTGCATAACAAGTATCCACTCACAATCTAGTAAGGCTTCCTTAATGTTCTTAGGCTCAATCTGAGATACAAAGGCTGTAAGGTTACAAAAGTGTCTAAGGTTCCTTCTAGTTGCCACTCCTTTTGAGATGTCACCTATGATGTTCTCTATGGGATGGTTTCTATTGAACTTCCACTCCTTAGGCAACTCATCTATTCTAATAGGTTCAACACAATCATTATTTGTTGGAGGTGTAGGTTCCTTTGGGTCTGATGGTTCAGATTCTATAACTTCATTAAAAGAAGGATCAACAATAGAAGGAGTGTTGTTCAAGTTTTCTTTAAAAAGTTCATCAAATTTCACATGAACTGATTCTTCTATTGGCTTTGTTCTCTTGTTATAGATTCTATAGGCTTTGCTAGTTTGGGAATAACCTAAAAAGATACCCTCATCTGCCTTGGGATCAAACTTGCCTAGGTGTTCTTTGCCATTGTTCAAAACAAAGCACTTGCAACCAAATACTCTAAAGTAGGAAATATTAGGCTTTCTACCCTTGTACAACTCATAAGGAGTTTTTCTATGTATTGGCCTTATCAAAACCCTGTTGACAACATGTGTAGCAGTGTTAATCGCATCAGCCCAGAAATACTTGGGAGTATTTGAATCTTTTAGCATGGTCCTAGTAACTCCTCTAAAGACCTATTCTTCCTCTCCACTACACCATTTTGCTGTGGTGTCCTAGGGGCTGAAAACATGTGATGTATGCCATTCTCTTCACAGTAAGTATCAAAAGAATCATTTTGGAATTCACCTCCATGATCACTTTTGATGCACGTAATTTTCTGACTTGTTTCATTTTGAACTATGTTTGCAAACTTTATAAAAACAGAAAATGTGTCACTTTTATGAGTCAGAAAATAAGTCCAAGTGAATCTAGAATAGTCATCGATTAACAAAAATCCATATAGGTTACCTCCAAAACTTCTCACTTGGAATGGTCCAAACAAATCCATGTGGATAAGTTGCAAAACCCTATTGGTTTTGACCCATATCTATGGGTGGAAAAGAAGACTTGACAAGCTTACTTATCTCACACGAATCACACAACCTATCCTTAGAAAACATTCTATTGGGAAGACCTATGACTATCTGCTTACTAACAAGTCTATTCAAATGATCAATATGAATGTGTGCAATGCGTTTATGCCATAACCATGTCTCATCAGCATTTGATAATAAGCAACAAACAGAATTAGCAGGCATAGCAGTCAAAACTAGCATATAAATGTTATTAACTCTATCACCTACTAATTTCATACTCTTATCATCCTTGTTCTTAATTATGCAAGAAAGTGGTGAAAAGCTTACTTGAAAACCGTTGTTACATAGGTGACTTATACTTAGAAGGTTATGTTTCTGCCCATCCACATATAAGACAGTTATAATTATGGTAGTTGATTCGCTGTCAATGTTACCTTCACCGCATATCTTGCCTTTGTTATTATCGTCGTACTTTACAAATCCAACTTCTTTTAGATTTAGGGACAGTAACATTGACTTGTCCCCTGTCATATGCTTTGAGCATCCACTATCAAGATACCATTGGTGTTTAGTGGATCTCAAGCATACCTGCAATAAACTCAGAAATTCAATTTAGGTCCCCAATTTAAATTGGGTCCTGGGGGGTCAGTTTGAACATCTTGTGTCTTGACATTCCAAATCTGTTTACATCCTCTATTGGCAAGTCTTTTTAATTTGAAATTGTAAACAAAATGTCCTTTTCAACAACAAAAATGACAAGTAACAGTAGAGGATGCATACTGTTTTGGTTTGACAAAGACATTATGTAAGTGGCTAGGTTTCACAAAATTCTGGTTATGCTTAACATTAGCATGCATATTCTGGTTAAAACCAAGTCCAGATTATATATTGACATTTCTCTGGTTGCTAAGAATATCATTCAGTTTATCCTTGCTACTAAAGAATTTCAATAAATCAGACTTCAATAATGCAACATAATTCTCAAATTCAATGTATTTGGCAGATTTATCATGTGAGTCCCTTTTTAATTGTTCACATAAGTCCTCAATGTTCATATAATTAGTTTTCATTTGATCATGCAACATACATTGTTGTTCAAGCATTTTCTTAGTGCTAACTAACTGCTTAACAGATTTAACATATTCATCATGCAGTTCATTAAATGCATCTTGCAGTTCATCAAAAGAAGGATTATATTGAGAACTTACCTCACTTTCTGATTCAGAATCCGTGTTAGCCATGAGGCACATATTTGCTTCTTCAGTTTCTGAAGATGTGGAGGATTCATCATTGTCATTCCATGCAATATATGCTTTTCAGTTTTTTTGAGCTGGTTCCTTGCCTTTAGTTTTAGAATTTCTCTTTTTGTTCTGCAACTTGTAACAATCAGCCTTGATATGACCAGTTTTTCCACATTCATAGCATGTGATTGTCTTACTATCATTGTTCTTTGAGCTGGATTGTTTCTGAATTTACTATCTTTCTTTTTTAGAAATTTCATAAACTTCTTGACAAGTAATCCAAGTTCAGGTTCCTCATCATCTTCACTGCTTGATTCATCTGAGTTGCTCTCATGCTCAGATTTAGACTGCTGTGTTTGGGCTTTCAACGACAATCCTTTTCGTTTTCTGTCAACTTGCTCAGCTTCATTGAGTCTATTTAGTTCAATTTCATGCTCCCTCAGTTTTCCAAACAACGTAGCTATTGTCATGCATCCTAGATCTTTCGATTCTGCAATGGCAGTGATTTTTGGTTGCCATTCCCTAGTCAAACACCTCATCACCTTGCTAATTTTGCTGATCATTATCAATCTCTTTGCCTAAGGCATTTAGGTTGTTGACTATGTGTGTAAACTGGGTCTGCATGTCATTCACTGATTCTTCTTTCTTCATGCTAAACAATTTGTACTCGTGCATGAGGGTATTTATCCGAGCTCTCTTTACGTTTGTGGTTCCTTCATGTGTCTGCTGAAGTGTGTCCCACATCTGTTTTGTTGTCTTGCAATTTGAGACTCTGAAGAATTCATCATGACTCAAGGCTGCTGTGATAATGTTCTTGGCTTTGGCGTTGTACCCAACTTTCTTTTTGTCATCCTCAGTCCAGTCACTTTTAGGCTTTAGGATTGCTGATTCACCTGTACCTGCTATGGCTGGCACAAACGGTCCATTTTCTACAGACAAATTAGCACTAGCTTCAAGAAAAATTAGCATGCGTTGTTTCCAATACATGTATGCGACTCCGTTAAAAGTAGAAGGCCTAGCTAATGATGCTCCTTCTCCTAGGAAATCAGAAGTTATGACCCTTTTTTTTGAGAAAAAAAACTCCTTATTTTTTTAAAAAAAGGGCAGGCTCTTGATGCCAATTGTAGGGGGATACGACCTCTGATTTGCGGAAGAATTATGCAGAATATTGCTTATTCTAACAATATGCGCAGCAGTTTAATAAATTCGAAATTTACTAAACACAAGATTAAACAAGGTCCCTAATAAAGAATTCTAATGAATGTCAAACTATATGGATCATGGTATATATGGAGAAATGCATCAGAAAACAATCATTATCCAAGATGTTGATTTTCATGCAATTATGTTAAGACAATTAATCATGCGAATTCACTTAACATAGAATCTTTATCATGCATTCAATCAATATCAGAAATGTAATAATTGCAGGAATTTAAACGAGATAAGGGAAAGAAAAGTGTACGCTGATTTTAATACTGGTTCAGCCGTCTCGTGACGACCTACATCAAGTCCTAAGATCCAACTAGTTCGTAGCCTTTCATATAGAACCACTTAGAATCAGTTTACAGATTTTACACAGCGCCTCCCACCAATCTTAAACTATTCTACTTGTTCTATCTTTCCCTCCCTGAATTCCCGAGTTTAAATCCCATAAACTCTACCAAGAATCCAGTCAAGCGTCTTCTCGTTGACAGCCCTCCACCCCGAAGAACACCATCAGTAACAACTGGATTTTCTCACAGTAATTTGATTACAGAAAATGATTTACAGAATTTGAAACAGATCAATTATACAAAGTTCTTGATCTTCATTCTTCTCAAAGCAATCTTTCTCAATTCAATCTTTTTCAATCCTCATTGATCACAAATGTTGATTGTTCATGGCTGAAAAAGATTGAAAGTAATATCAGTTGAGAAAGAGTTAGTGGTAAATTGTATTTTGTGAAAGTTATGAAACAGTTATGTCATGTATCTTATGAAAGTTATGTATGAAAGCAGTTTATATAGTTTCTGGAAAAACAACAAATGAATCGATTTGGCCAATCAATTCATTAAAGTTATGAAGCACACTAATCCATTTATCCAATCGATTTCGCGAATCTTATTTTTCTTGAATCTTTAAACTGCATAAACTAATCGATTTAACTAATCGATTATTTTAATGGAGTTCTTTAGACTTGGATGATTGTACATAATTGAGTCGATGTTCATAATCGACTTGGCGTGTTTTGTTTAAACAACGAGATCAAAACAATCGATGTACTTAATCGCTTCAACCATTTTAGTCATCTCTGTTTCTAAAACTTTTTGTACCAATCGCTTTAGTAAATCGATTTCACTGGTTCCAGGGGCACAGTGATTTTCACAAATCGATTTGCCTAACCGATTGTGGACTTAAGTCTGAAGCTTATTTCAACAGTTGGTTCATTCAATCGATTTACCAAGTCGATTGATGCCAAGCTTAATTCAACAGAAGTAAATTAGTAGATTGTGCTAATCGACTATGTATGTTCCAGACCAAGGTTATTTTGAAACTTATTTTAGTAAATCGATTTGCATAATCTCTTTATTAAAAATTGGTTTGGCTCTGGGACATTCACACTCAATTGTTTTAATCGATGTAGACAAACAAAAATAAAGATTTGATTTGATTAATCGATTTTCCAAATCGATTAGCTTGCAAGGCATGCCACTGACTTGTACATTTTAAAATAGTAAATGTACCAATCGATTTGTATAATCGATGTAAACAATCAGTTCAGTCCTGGTGATTTAATCAATCGATCTGCCTAATCGATTTGTGGCAAACGGGCTCTCTGACTTGTGCAATTTATTTTCTAATAAGTGTACCAATCGTTTTGCCTGATCGATTGATAACCTGTTTAATTTTCCATAGGATGTGCAAATCGATTTTGCCCATCGATTGATTAATCCCAGACTGCATAATATCATTCAACCCTGTTACATAATCGATTTTACTAATCAATTTTACTAAGGGATCTTCAAGCTTTTGTTGATTTATTGAGTTCCAAGTAATTGTCTCAAGTTTGTAGGATTGAGTTGTTGTTCCAGAAATTTTTCTCAGTTCACAATGTCAGATTTATTTGCAGATGTATGTTTGTCAACAATATCAAAAAAGAACATATGTCTAACATTGAGAATGGGGAATCTCTTAATGTCTTGGTTACTTAATGTTGTTTTGAAAATCGTTTAAGTTAACTGGACGTTAAGAATGGGGACTCCCTTTATGTCTGGGTTACTTAATGTTGTTTTGAAAATCGTTTAAGTTAAGTGAGCGTTAAGAATGGGGAATCTCTTAATGTCTTGGTTACTTAATGTTTGTTTTGGAAAATCGTTTAAGTTAAATGAGAATTAAGAATGGGGAATCTCTTAATGTCTTGTTTACTTAATGTTTGTTTTTGAAAATCGTTTCAGTTAAATGAGTATTAAGAATGGGGAATCTCTTAATGTCTTGTTTAATGAATGTTTTGTTGTGGAAATCTTTTAAGTCAAAAGTATATCAAGAATGGGGAATCTCTTAATATGTCTGTTTGTTTAATGTTTGGTGTGAAAATCAGTTAAGTAAATGAGTATTAAAAATGGGGAATCTTTTAATATCTGCATTTACTTAACGATCGTTGTGGATGGAGTCAGTATACGCTCATGCATTGTCATGCTTTTTGTAAATCGTGTAGACCCGTGATAGGTGGCACCTTGATAAATAGTACTTTGTCCTGTGCTAGGCGGTACATTTATGATTTACGTTTTTGTAAATTGTGCAGACCCGTGATAGGTGGCACCTTGGTAAATAGTACTTTGGCCCGTGATAGGCGGTACATTTACGATTTACGGTTTTTTGTAAGTTGTGAAGACCCGTGATAGGTGGCACCTTGGTAAAGAGTTCTTTGGCCTGTGATAGGTGGTACATTTACAATATACGTTCTTTTTAGTAAACCGTGCATACCTGTGATAGGTGGCACCTTGGTAAACGATACGGGCCCGTGATAGGGAGTACGTTTATGGTTTAAGCTTTTTAGTAAATCGTGCAGAACCGTGATAGGTGGTACCTCGATAATTGGTACTTTGGCTTGCGATATGCGGTACAATTATGATTTACAGCCCTTCGAGGAGGGTTTTGGTTTGGAATTCCGAGTCCATGCATTTTAGCATAAACGCATTGCATTAGGGTGCTTGGCACACGAGTCGTGGTTGATTCAAAATTTAGGAATGTGTTGATTTTGCTAAGTGTTATGTTTTGAAATTATGTATAAGTTTGTTTGATTCAAGTTGATGTTTGAGTGTTTGAACTTGTGATGTTTTTGCGATTGTGTGATTTTACTAAGAGTTATGTTTTGTATCATGTGTAAGTGTGATGGATGCTAAAACTATTTCGAAAACCCAATTGTCGTAGTGTTTGGGTGGAAACTGCTAAGTGTTAAGATTTGAAGTAGTGTTTGAATATGATTGAGTTAGTTTATGTATTTTTGGAATAACTTACAGGGAAATCGATTTACCCAATCGATTTGGTAATGTGTTTTTTCAAAACCACTTAAGAAATCGATTTAGCAAATCGATTGGATTCATTACAGGGGCTCTATCTTTCACGAAATCGATTTGCCCAATCGATTGGATTCATTACAGGGGCTCTGTCTTTCACGAAATTGATTTTCCCGATCGATTGGATTCATCACAGGGGCTCTGTCTTTCACGAAATCGATTTGCCCAATCGATTCAATTCATTACAGGGGCTCTGTCTTTCACGAAATCAATTGCCCCAATCGATTGATGTAAGTTCAGAGTTCGGTTTTCACAAATAACTTTCATGAAATCGATTGGCTCAGTAGAAAATATTATTTTGGCTCAGTTATGTATTACTTGATGGATTGAGAACATTCTTTTGATTTCATTTTCATTTGGCAAGGATTGTATGAACTTTTAGCATATGGAAAATCCTTTTAAGGTGCATGCTTAGTAGAGAGGATAATTTGTGCATTTAAAAGCTTAAATGTTATGTGTTAACTGTTAATTTCGGTTGGTGACTAGATTACTCAGGGCGTATAGTTTTTTTTACTCAGGGCGTATAGTTTTTTTTGTTGTGTATAGAATGATTAGATTAGGTTGTCATTCAGGAAACAGATGTCTTTCTTTTGGGTTACTTTATTTTAAATTGGAAGAATGTACACGTACTAAAATTAACACCATGACATGCTTTGGATGTATATTTCGAAAAACTTTTCCGCTGCTTGTAAATTATAAGGACTTAAATATGTATCCAAAGGTTTTTCCTTATATATTTGCTCTATTTTATTTAATTTATTTCGAAAAAAAAATACACCCTCGCTTTGAAATTCGGGGTGTTACAAGTGTGCCAATCGATTAAGTATTACCTAGTCGATTGATGCCAAACTTATAACATAAGAATTTGCCACAATGGATTGTCTAATCGATAGTGTTTGTCACATACCAACTTCCTTTTGAAATCTCATTTACCAAATCGATTTACCAATCGATTAGTTTATTAAATGGCTTGGCCTTGTGACTTTGCACAATCGATTTATCAATCGATGTTTACAATCAGTTTTAGTCTTGTGATTTGAGCAATCGATTAGCCTGCTAAATGGCTTGACTCTGACTTGCACAATTTTTATCAACGATTGTGCCTGTCGATTGCCTAATCGATTGTTTAATCACAGACTAAACATTTTCATACAACCCTTTTACAGAATCGATTTCCTAATCGATTTGCTCAGTGAATTTTCCAACTTTTGTTGATTTCTTGAGTTCCAAGCTATTGTCTCAAGTATGTAGGGTTGAGTTGTTGTTCCTGAAATCTTACTCAGTCAAAATGTTAGATTTATCACAAGATGTATTAACATTGTATGTTTGTTAATTATGTCAAAACTAAGATTAAGGGGACTTAAGTTCAACACAATACGTTGAACAACTTTTAACATAATTTTGATTTTTTACAAAGTACTTGCATTCCATTTTCATATCATTCTAAAAGGTACTCAAGTACTTGAATTGTTATTGGATTGTTTATCAATATTTCTCACTTTATTCTTATTCAAATCTTATTGTATCACTTGTAAAAGAAAGTAGGACTTTCTAAAGGATAACTTAATCTAAGATAGTGGTGTGTTATCTTAGAAGTATTGTTAGAAGTTTGTAGCAAGAATCCCAGGGTGGGAGTTGTACATTTTCTGACCAGTATTGGATCAATCTCTTGTGGTGTGCAAGAGGACTGGACGTACCCTTGGTTATTAGGGGAACCAGGATAAATCTTAAAGTGTCCATTTACTTACTGCACTTTATTATTAGTAGGCATTTTGTTAAACTCAAAAAATTCAACTACTATATCACTAAAAACATGAAAATTTACTAACACCTAATTCACCCCCTCCCCTTTTAGGCGTACTTCTATACTTACAATTGGCATCAGAGCGGGTTAAGGTAACTTAGTCTTCGATCAAAGACTCATGGCTTCCGCACAACCTGTTTTTAGAGATGGTGGTAGCAGTACCAAGCCACCATGTTTTGTTTGAGAGCACTACGATTTTTTGAAAATACATATGCAAGCGTATCTTGAAGCACAAGGAGATGACATATGGGATGCAGTTGAAAATGGTCCTCACAATCGAAAAACTGTCATCAATAACAAAGAAGAAATAAAGATAAAAAATTCGTGGACTGATCATGATAAAAGAAAAGTGTTGTTCGATAAGAACGCTAAAAATATATTACAATCTGCACTAGGAATGGATGAATTTTTCCGTATATCTCACTGTAAAACATCAAAAGAAATATGAGATTCGTTGGAAATAACTCACGAAGGCACCATTGAGGTAAAAAGATCTAAACTCAACACACTATCACAAGAATATGAGTTATTTCGAATGCAGCCCGGAGAGTCTATTCTAGACTTACAGAAAAGGTTCTCCCACTTAACCAATCACATGACAACACTCGAAAAATCTTCACCAATGATGAATTAAATCTAAAAGTACTAAGATCATTGATGTAAGACCCATAATTTTAAAGTGTACTTTATGTATTTTAGTGTATTTTTGGGTATTGAACTCGGAAGCTTTTTAGCCAAAGTTATTAATATTTTGGAGTTTATATGACCAAAAAGATATTTTGATGCCCGATTAGAATTACTCGTCGATAAATAAATTAAATTAAGTACGGTAAATCCTTTACGAAGAATTTAATGCGTTATGGGTAAACTGATAAATGTAACAAATATCTAGATTTGGGGATATTTGTTAAAAGTAGTTGATATATATACATATATATATATATAGAAAAGGAAGGCAAGGAATTGGAAAGAAAAGAAAAAGAGGGAAAAGAAAAAGAAAGAAAGGAAAAGAGAAGGAAAGAATGAAGCATTTTCCCTCCCTCTCCCTCCCTGCTCACGTGAAATTCCTTTTTCTCCCTCCCTCCATTTTCGTTTTCCTTGCTTCGTTTTCCTCAAGAATAGAAACACAAGGCTTAGTGGGTAAGAAAGCAAGGACATCTCAGCTTCATACTTCTTTGTAGTTTCGAAAACGAAGAAAAACGGTGTTAGGGATTTCAAAACCGTCAAACACAAACCTCCCCGTTTCATCTAGATCTAAGCTTCGTTTCGCAAAGGAATAGAAGGGAAAGTTGCTCACTACCATGCTACCGTGCTTGGGAACCAACTTTGGAAGCGGCGTCGCGAGCGGAAAATTTACAGGATTTACTCACGGTGCCGTAATCGCACGTTAAAGCTAACGTGAAGGTAAGGGCTCCTTCCAAACTTCTAGTTTGCATTTAGGGACTTATTTGTGGTTGTGTGGAAAAGAATTTGATTAGTGTTGGTGTATTGAATTTGGGAAAATGAATTTAACTCATTTATGTATAATTTTGAGTAAATGAAATTTGATGTATTGAGAGTTATGATTGCGTTGATTTGTGTTCATCGTACTTGGCGTGTTCAAACTTGATGTTTGTTGAATGATGTGATTTGGTGTGAAACGTGGATTGAATTGGATATTATGTTTGATGCTGTTTGGCGTGGAATTTGAAAACCATTAGAGTTAAACGAGTATTTAGAATGAGGAATCTCTTAATGTCTCGTTTACTTAATGTGTGTCTGTGAAAATCGTTTTGAGTTAAATGAATAATAAGAATGGGGAATCTCTTAATATCTCTTTTTAGTAATGTTTTGGAAAATCATTTAAGAAAGGCCAAATTGAAGATTTGTTGAAGAAGAAATTTATTAGACCAAGTGTATCGCCATGGGGAGCTCCAGTTTTACTAGTTAAGAAGAAGGACGGAAGCTCGCGGTTATGTGTGGATTATAGACAGCTTAATAAAGAAACTATTAAGAATCAATATCCTTTGCCATGCATTGATGATTTAATGGATCAATTGAGAGGGGCGGCGATATTTTCGAAGATTGACTTGAAGTCGGGTTACCATCAGATTCGAGTAAGGGAAGGAGATATTCAGAAAACTGCTTTCCGAACCCGTTACGGACATTACGAATATTTGGTTATGCCATTTGGAGTTACCAATGCACCAGCAATTTTCATGAACTACATGAACATAATCTTTAGTCCATTCCTTGATAAATTTGTTGTGGTGTTCATTGATGATATATTAATTTATTCGAGAACTGAAGATGAGCATGGAGAACATTTACGTCAAGTTCTTGAGATTTTACGCAAGAAACTATTGTATGTTGAAGTGTGAATTTTGGCTAGAGAAGTTGAATTTCTTGGGACATGTGATAACCAAGGAAGGAATCGTTGTAGATCCGACTAAGATTGAGGCGGTTCTTGCTTGGAAACAGCCTCAGACTGTCACTGACATACGAAGTTTTGTAGGACTGGTAGGATACTACAAGAGGTTTATTGAAGGTTTTGCTAAGATTGTTACTCCATTGACACAACTTACCAGAAAAGATCAACCGTTCGCATGGATGAAGAAGTGTGAGGAAAATTTTCAGTTACTAAAGAGAAAATTGACGAACTCACCAGTGTTGGTGTTACCACAATCAGATGAACCCTATGAAGTCTATTGTGATGCATCTCATCAAAGGTTGGGATGTGTTTTGATGCAACACAAGAAAGCTGTAGCTTATGCCTCAAGGCAATTGAAGATCTGGAGGCACTATTTATATGGGTGCACTTTCACCGTGTTTAGTGACCATAAAAGTTTGAAATATTTGTTTGATCAGAAGGAATTGAACATGCGCTAGAGACGATGGATGGAGACTCTCAAGGAATTTGATTTCACACTGTAGTACCACCCTGGGAAGGCCAATGTTGTGGCTGATGCGTTGAGTAGAAGAAGTGTATCGGTGTCTTCAACAATTATGGCTAGACAACAAGAATTATGGGAAGCTTTTAGAGACCTACACTTAAACGTAGAGTTTGCACGAGAATTTTGAGATTCGGAATGATTAAGATTTCGAGTGGACTACTTGAAGACATTGCAATTTCTCAAGATGACGTCTAGATTCAAGAGAAGAGAAACCTAATAGTGCAAGGGAAGACAACAGATTTCAAGGTTGGATCAGATAATATTTTGCGATGTAATGGTAGGATTTGTGTACCAGAAATTACAAATATGTGGAAAGCAATTTTAGAAGAGGCTCATAAGAGCAAGTTGTGTATTCATCTTGGAGCAACAAAGATGTATCAGGATTTGAGACAGAATTATTGGTGGCCAGGAATGAAGAAACATGTAGCGGAATATGTATCAACTTGTCAAATTTGTCAGAAAGCGAAGGTGGAACATCAGCGACCTGCTAGTATGTTACAACCTTTAGATATCACTAAATGGAAGTGGGACAGCATTTCCATGGATTTTATAACTGGATTACCTAAAACAAGGAGAAAGAATGATTCTATATGGGTGATAGTGGATCGATTGACTAAATCCACACACTTTTTGCCAGTAAAGATCTACATTGCTGAAATTGTGAGGTTACACGCTGTACAATCAAGTATTGTATCACACCGTGATCCGATGTTCACATCACATTTTTGGGGAGCATTGCACGAAGCGTTGGGAACGAAACTACGATTTAGTTCAGCTTACCATCCACAAACGAACGGACAGACAGAAAGGACGAATCAGTCCCTTGAAGATCTGTTTAGAGCATGTGTATTAGATGATAGAGGAAGCTGGGATGATGTACATCCGTTGATTGAGTTCACCTACAACAATAGTTTCCACGCAAGTATTGGAATGGCACCATATGAGGCTTTATATGGGCGCAAGTGTCAAACACCCTTGTGTTGGTATAAGGACGGTGAAAATATGATTGTCGGACGAGAGATGGTGCAACAGACTACCGCTAAGGTAAGTTAGATCAAGGAAAAAATGAAGACTTCGCAGGATCGTCAGAAGAGTTACACGGACAAGCGTCGCAGCCTTTTAGAATTCGAATAGGGGGACCAGGTATTTCTAAGAGTCACACCTACTAAGATTTCTGCACGAATTGGGCCCGTTGCTTATCGGATTGCATTGCCTCCAATACTGTCCAATATTCATGACGTGTTTCACGTGTCACAACTGAGGAAATATCTTGCAGATCCATCTCATGTGATCGAACCAGACACAATCCAACTAAAGGATATTAGTGTATTTTTGGGTATTGAACTCGGAGGCTTTTTAGCCAAAGTTATTAATATTTTGGAGTTTATATGACCAAAAAGATATTTTGATGCCCGATTAGAATTACTCGTCGATAAATAAATTAAATTAAGTATGGTAAATCCTTTATGAAGAATTTAATGCGTTATGGGTAAACAGATAAATGTAATAAATATCTAGATTTGGGGATATTTGTTAAAAGTAGTTAATATATATATATATATATATATATATATATATATATATATATATATATATATATATAGAAAGGGAAGGGAAGGAATTGGAAAGAAATGAAAAAGGGAGAAAAGAAAAAGAATGAAAGGAAAAGAGAAGGAAAGAAAGAAGCATTTTCCCTCCCTCTCCCTCCCTGCTCGCGTGAAATTCCTTTTTCTCCCTCCCTCCATTTTCGTTTTCCTTGCTTCCTTTTCCTCAAGAAGAAACCCAAGGCTTAGTGGGTAAGAAAGCAAGGATATCTCAGCGTCATACTTCCTTGTTGTTTCGAAAACGAAGAAAAACGGTGTTTGGGATTTCAAAACCGTCAAACACAAACCTCCCCGTTTCATCTAGATCTAAGCTTCGTTTCGCAAAGGGATAGAAGGGAAAGTTGCTCACTACCACGCTACGGTGCTAGGGAACCAACTTTGGAAACTGCGTGGCGAGCAAAAAATTTACCGGATTAACTCACGGTGCCGTAATCGCACGTTAAAGCTAACGTGAAGGTAAGGGCTCCTTCCAAACTTCTAGTTTGCATTTAGGGACTTATCTGTGGTTGTGTGGAAAAGAATTTGATTAGTGTTGGTGTATCGAATTTGGGAAAATGAATTTAACTCATTTATGTATAATTTTGAGTAAAAGAAATTTGATGTATTAAGTGTTATGATTGCGTTGATTTGTGTTCATCGTACTTGGCGTGTTCATACTTGATGTTTGTTGAATGATGTAATTTGGTGTCAAACGTGGATCGAATTGGATATTATGTTTGAGGTTGTTTGGCGTGGAATTTGATAACCATTAGAGTTAAACGAGTATTAAGAATGGGGAATCTCTTAATATATCTGTTTAATAATGTTTTGGAAAATCGTTTAAGTTAATTGGGCGTTAAGAATGGGGAATCCCTTAATGTCTTGGTTATTTAATGTTTGTTTTGAAAATCATTTAAGTTAACTGGGCGTTAAGAATGGGGAATCTCTTAATGTCTTGGCTACTTAATGTGTGTTTTGGAAAATCGTTAAGTTAAATGAGAATTAAGAATGGGGAATCTCCTAATGTCTTGTTTACTTAATGTTTGTTTTTGAAAATTGTTCCAATAAATGAGTATTAAGAATGGGGAATCTCTTAATGTCTTGTTTACTGAATGTTTTGTTGTGGAATTCATTTAAGTCAAAAGTATATTAAGAATGGGGAATCTCTTAATATGTTTGTTTGCTTAATGTTTGGCGCGAAAATCGTTTAAGTTAAATGAGTATTAAAAATTGGGAATCACTACGCCAAAAATGACATTTTATAGCGCGTCTTTTATAGCGCTTATTAAATACAAGCGTTGTTGTATGATATTTTAAAATTAACAGAGGATACAACAATGCTTTTTTGACAAGCGTTGTAAAAAAAGCGCTGTAAAAGGCTTTTTGGAAAGGATCTATTAGAGCGCTTTTTGGAAAAGCGGTGTAAAAGGCTTTTAAAAAAAATAAGAAGGTCTTTTACAACGCTTTTTGGACAAGCGCTGTAAAAAAAGCGCTGTAAAAGACTTGCGTTTCCACATAATTAAAGGACCTATTAGAGCGCTTTTTGGAAAAGCGCTGTAAAAGGCTTTTAAAAAAAAATAAGAAGGTCTTTTACAGCGTTGTAAAAAAAGTGTTGTAAAAGACTTGCGTTTTCACATAATTAAAGGACCTATAAGAGCGCTTTTTTGGAAAAGCGCTGTAAAAGGCTTTTAAAAAAAATAAGAAGGTCTTTTACAACGCTTTTTTGACAAGCGCTGTAAAAATAGCGCTGTAAAAGACTTGTGTTTTCACATAATTAAAGGACCTATTAGAGCGCTTTTTGGAAATGCGCTGTAAAAGGCTTTTAAAAAAGTGCTGTAAAAGGTAAATCATTTCAGTTTCCTCTTTATTACATAAACTTCACTACGTTTCAGTGTCATTCTCCTCTTCATTATCCTTCTCATTGCGAACCCTATTGTCCCTACGAACAATATTGTTAGCCATCTCCATTGCAAATCATCTCCATATTTGTTACTATTCCTACGAATATTATTACGTAATCTTCTCATTGCGAACCCTACTCTGTCCTACGAACCGTTCGTATTTCTGCGCATTCTCGCTGTTCCTTCTTAAACGAAACCGTAACTCTATGAACCCTACACATTTCTTCGCACTCTTCAGGTATTGTATTCATTTATTCATTTATTTCATACATACATATATATATATATATAATGTGTTTCTTAATGCTAATAATCACATTTATTTGATAATGTTTAACTAGTTTTTCGAGCTCAAATGGGTGCTACAGTGTCGAAGCAAAAATCAAATAAATCACATGGATTCCAATAAAGGTTTGAAATATATTGCCTTTAAAATTTTATTAACAATCAATGCATAAATAATTATTGACTTATATGTTTTATTATATAGTGCTTTCATCAAACTAACAACATGGACTGCGGATACTGTATATTGCAATTTATGAAGGAGATTGTTGATATAATCCCAGAAAGAGATCTAATTGAAATAAAGGAATGCACCTATTACAGCGCTTTTTTTAAAAAGCGCTGTAAAATTAATACAACAAGCAGCGTGTTTTTAGAAGAGATTTACAGCGCTTTTTTTATTTTAAAGAGCGCTGTTGTATCTTTTTATAGCACAGGATACTATAGCGCTTAATTTTTTGAAAAAGCGCTGTAAATGGCTTAAAAAAAGCGCTGTAAAATACCATTTCCGGCGTAGTGAATCTATTATTATCTGCATTTACTAAACGATTGTTGTGAATGGAGTCAGTATTCGCGCACACATTTTCATGCTTTTTGTAAATCGTGCAGACCCGTGGTAGGTGGCGCCTTGATAAATAGTACATTTATGATTTACGTTTTTGTAAATTGTGCAGACCCGTGATAGGTGGCCCCTTGGTAAATAGTACTTTGGCCGGCGAAGGGCGGTACAATTATTATTTACGGCCCCTCGAGGAGGGTTTTGGTTTGGAATTCCGAGTCCATGCATTTTGGCATATACGCATTGCCTTAGGGTGCTTAGCACACGAGTCGTGGTTGAAACAAATTTAAGATTGTGTTGATTTTGCTAAGTGTTATGTTTTGAAATTATGTGTAAGTGTGTTTGATTCAAATTTATGATTGTGTTGATTTTGGTAAGTGTTATGTTTTGAAATTATATGTAAGTGTGTTTGATTCAATTCTGTGATTGTCTTGATTTTACTAAGAGTTATGTTTTGGAATTGTGTGATAGTATGTTGGATTGTAAAACGATTTCGAAACTCATAATGTCGTGGTGATTGTATGGGTATTGTTAAGTGTTAAGGTTTGGGGTGGTGTTTGAATATGATTGAGTTAGTTTATGTATTTTTGAAGGAATATACATGGAAATCGATTTTCCCAATCGATTTGAAGAGTTACAGGGACTTCCCTTGCCAAAAATCGATTTACCCAATCGATTTTGTAATATGTTTTTCAAAACCACTTAACAAATCGTTTTAGTAAATCGATTGGATTCATTACAGGGGCTCTGTCTTTCACGAAATCGATTAGCCCAATCGATTTGATGAGTTACAGGGACTTCCCTTGCCAAAAATCGATTTACCCAATCGATTTTGTAATATGTTTTTCAAAACCACTTAAGAAATCCATTTAGTATATCGATTGGATTCATTACAGGAGCTCTGTCTTTCACGAAATTGATTTGCCCAATCGATTTGATGAGTTACAAGGACTTCCCTTGCCAAAAATCAATTTACCCAATCGATTTTGTAATATGTTTTTCAAAACCACTTAAGAAATCGATTTAGTAAATCGATTGGATTCATTACAGGGGCTCTGTCTTTCACGAAATCGATTTGCCCAATCGATTGGCTTCAATACAGGGGCTCTGTCTTTCACGAAAACGATTTGCCCAATCGATTGGCTTCAATACAGTGGCTCTATCTTTCACGAAATCGATTTGCCCAATCTATTGGCCAACACAGGGGCTCAGTCCTTCTCGAAATCAATTTCCCCAATCGATTGATGTAAGTTCAGAGTTCAATTTTCGCTAAAAACTTTCGGGAAATCGATTTGCCCAATCGATTGGCTTAGTGGAAAATCTTATTGAGTTAGATAATTGATTGCTCAATTGTTTTATTAGTGTTTTGGTCAGTTATATATTACTTGATTGATTGAGAACTTTAATTAATTTCATTTACATTTGGCAACCATTACATGAACTTTTAGCATATGGAAAATCCTTTTAAAGTGCATGCTTAGTTGAGAGGATATTTTGTGCATTTAAAAACTTAAATATTATGTGTTAACTGTTAATTTTCGGCTGGTGACCCTTTACAACTATTGTGGAAATCTGGGTTTTGCCCTCAGATGAGAGCCAGGATGATCCTACCGGTTCGTACCCTATGGATGGGAATGTAGATGGGAATGCTTGATTGAAGCTACTTTAGGAGGATCTCACGGGGCGCGTGGAGATCACTCAGGGTGTTTAGTTGTTTTGTAAAGTGATCAGACTAGGTTGACACAGAGGGAACATATGTCTTTCTTTTGGGTTGCTTTTATTTTTAAACTGGAAGACTGTACCACTTTTGTAATGTAAATATTTGAATTCATATTTTGAGAACATTTTCCGTTGCTTGTAAATTATAATGGCTTAATTATTTTATCCAAAGGTGTTACCTTATTTATTTCTCTGTTTTATTTTAATTCCTTTTGAAAAAAAAAATACACCCTCGCTTCGAAAAACTAGGTGTTACAATTGACAAGGGACTGGCAACCAAAAGCGACAGCAATATCTGAAAACAAAAGCCTATCCAAAATGTCTCTTTTTGCACTATTTGGAAAACTTCAAGAGCAAAAAATCGAACTTGGAAGGCTAGAACAAAATGAAAGTCAAGAAAAGAAGACCAAAAATATTACTTTAAAGACCGAATCAAGAGAACAAATCAAGGACGACGATTCAGATGAAGATGAAAATTTGGTAAGTTTCTTAAAAATGACAAAACATTCAAAAAGAAAAGTTTCAAGAAGAAAGATAATTTTACATCAAATCAAAACTTCACTTGCTTTGAATGTGGAAAACAAGGACATATTAAAGTAGATTGTGCAAACCTTGCTAAGAAGAATGTCATCAAAAAGAAAGACTTTAGAAACAGAAAGTGAAGAATGCGCCAATGTTGAATTAATGGCATCGCATCAATCAAATGATGAAGATGAGGCTAGTAATATAGACTCTCCTCATGATAATAAAACTAATAGTGAATTAATTATAGAATACAATAATGCTCGAAACGCAATAAAGGAATTACTTATTGAATATAAAAATCTGTGTAAACTAGTCTCAACATCAAAGAAACAAATCTCAAGTCTATAAGAAAAAGTTGACATTATGGAGAAAAATTCTGAAAAACTTTTACAGAATTTTACATGCAATAAATGTGATTCCCTCTCTTTCAAAATTGTTCAATTAAATAGGGTGATTGAACGATACGAAAAGGGACAATTAGGATTGGAAAATGTCTTAACTATGCAAAGATACTCAAATGACAAAAGTGGTCTTAGATATTAAAAATTTGATAAACCAAACTTGAATAAGACTATTTTCATTAAAGCGAGTAATCAATCTAATCAAGAAAAGATTATAGTTATGAAAAATGATCATCTTTATAATAAGAAAACTATTCAAATTAAATCTCATATAGATGCTACTAAAAACAGATTTAATCCTACCTGTTCTTATTGTGGTCTTCGTGGTCATACACCTAATACATTTCACATTAGAAACATTGGTGTTCCAAGTGGGCATTACATAAGGGTAAAGAAAGGTACTAACCATCAAGGACCCAAAGCACATTGGGTACCTAATAAAGTGTGATTTCAATTTTTAAGGTATGCAAGTTGAAACACCCCGTTTTTCAAAGCGAGGGTGTATTTTTTCTAAAAGAAATTAAAATAAAACAGAGAAATAAATAAGGTAACACCTTTGGATAAATAATTAAGTCATTATAATTTAAAAGCAGCGGAAAAAGTTCTCAAAATATGAATTCAAAATATTTACATAACAAAGGTGGTACAGTCTTCCAGTTTAAAATTAAATGAAACCCAAAAGAAAGACATTTGTTCCCTCTGTGTCAACCTAGTCTGATCATTTTACAAAACAACTAAACACCTTGAATGATCTCCACGCGCCCGTTGAGATCCTCCTAAACACCCTGTACGAACCGATAGGATCATCCAGGCTCTCATCTGAGGGGAAAGCCTAGATTTCCACAACAGTTATAAAGGGTCACCAACCTAAATTAACAGTTAACACATAACATTTAAGTTTTTAAATGCACAAAATATCCTCTCAACTAAGCATGCACCTTAAAAGGATTTTCCATATATTAAAAGTTCATATAATTCTTGCCAAATGTAAATGAAATCAATTAGAGTTCTCCATCCATCAAGTAATACATAACTGAACAAAACATTGATAAATTAATTAAGCAATCCATTATCTAACTCAAAATAAGATTTCCTACTGAGCCAATCAATTGGGCAAATCAATTTCCTGAAAGTTTTTAGTAAAAATTGAACTCTAGACTTGCATCAATCGTTTGGGGCAATCGATTTCGAGAAGGACTGAGCTCCTGTGTTGGCCAATCGATTGGGCAAATCAATTTCGTGAAAGACAGAGCCCCTGTATTGAATCCAATCGATTGGGCAAATCGATTTCGAGAAAGACAGAGCCCCTGTAATGAATCCAATCGATTTGGCAAATCGATTATCTTAAGTGGTTTTGAAAAACATTTTACATAATCGATTGGATAAATCGATTTCGTGAAAGACAGGGCCCCTGTAACTCATCAAATCGATTGGGTAAATCGATTTCCCTATGTATTCATTCAAAAATTCATCAACTAACTCAATCACATTCATAGATAATCCCAAATCTTAACACTTAGTACTAATAACGCAATCGCTACAACATCATGACTTTCGAAATGGTATTGCAATCAAACATGTTATCACCAAATTCCAAAACATAGCACTTAACACTTATAACACAATTACTACAACATCATGAGTTTCTAAATTGTATTGCAATCAAACTTGTTATCACCAAATTCCAAAACATAACACTTAACACTTATAACACAATTACTACAACATCATGAGTTTCGAAATGGTATTGCAATCAACATGTTATCACCAAATTCCAAAACATAGCACTTAACACTTATAACACAATTACTACAACATCATGAGTTTCGAAATGGTATTGCAATCAACATGTTATCACCAAATTCCAAAACATAACACTTAACACTTATAACACAATACCCACACGGACAAAATGAACCAACAATTCACAATTTACTAGGTTGTAGTCTCTCACGGACAAATACTTGTGCAGTCTCTCACGAAGAAACACAATTCACCAGGGCGTAGTCTCTCACGAACAAACCCCTGTGCAGTCTCTCACGGACAAACACAATTTACCAAGAAACGTAAGTCGTAAACGTACCACCTATCACGGGTCAGTACTGTTTACCGAGGTGCCACCTATCATGGTTCAGTACTGTTTACCGAGGTGCCACCTATCACGGGTCAGCACAACTTATCAAACGTAAATCGTAAATGTACCACCTATCACGGGTCAGTACTGTTTACCGAGGTGCCACCTATCACGGGTCAGCACAACTTACCAAACGTAAATCGTAAATGTACCACCTATCACGGGTCAGTACTGTTTACCGAGGTGCCACCTATCACGGGTCAGCACAATTTACCAAAGTGAAATGCATGAGCATACACTGACTCCAACTACAACGATCGTTAAGTAAATGCAAATATTAACAGATTCCCCATTTTTAACACTCATTTACTTAACCGATTTTCACTCCATACATTAAGCAACAGACATATTAAGAGATTCCTCATTCTTAATATACTTTTGACTTAAACGATTTCCACAACAAAACATTCAGTAAACAAGATATTAAGAGATTCCCCTTTCTTAATACTCATTTAACTGAAACGATTTTCCAAAAACAAACATTAAGTAAACGAGACATTAAGAGATTCCCCATTCTTAATTCTCATTTAACTTAAACGATTTTCCAAATCAAAAATTAAGTAACCAAGACATTAAGAGATTTCCCATTCTTAACGCCCAGTTAACTTAAACGATTTTCAAAACAACATTAAGTAACTGAGACATTAAGAGATTCCCCATTCTTAATGCCCAGTAAACTTAAACGATTTTCAAACAAACAAACACACATTAAGTAAACAAGACATTAAGAGATTTCCCATTCTTAATACTTATTTAACTTAATGGTTTTCAAATCACACATAGAACAAAATCAAACATATTCACAAATTTATTACACATTTCACACCAAAACACGACAATTCATTTCTCCTAAAAAATCATTTTCACGACGACATTAAGTAAATGCAGATATCAAGAGATTCCCCATTCTTAATACTCATTTAACTTAATGATTTTCAAAACAAAACTTCAAGCAAACAGAAAAACAACATTAAGTAAATAAGTCATTAAGAGATTCCCCATTCTTAATACTCATTTAACTTAAACGACTTTCAAAACAAACATTAAGTAAACGAGACACTAAGAGATTTCCCATTCTTAATTCTCATTTAACATAAACGATTTTCACAAACACACATTAAGTAAACAAGACATTAAGGGATTCCCCATTCTTAATTCTCATTAAACTTAAACGATTTTCACAAACACACATTAAGTAAACAAGACATTAAGAGATTCCCCATTCTTAATACTCGTTTAACTTAATGGTTTTCAAATTTCACACAAAACAAACTCAAACGAACTTTCACATTCAATGCATAATTCACACCAAATCACATCAGATAATTTTTCCACACAAACCACACAAAACACATCTCAAATTCTATAATTATCAATTATGAACACATCGAATACGACGACACAAATCAACACAATCCATCACTCAAACACAACAATTTCATTTACTCAAAATCATACATAAATGAGTTAAATTCATTTTCCATGAAACATTCATCAATATCACCAAAACCCCCCCATTAGAATTTCACCCATAAAGCATTAATTCGTTTTTCCCCAAATCAACGCTTTAACCCTAACAAATTCTTTTCCACACAACCACAAGTAAGTCCCTAAATGCAAACTAAAAGTTTGGATGGAGCCCTTACCTTCACTTTAGCTTTTTCGTTCGATTTCGGTACCGTGAGTAAGTTCGGTAAAATCTCTGTTTGCAACGTTGCTTCCAAAGTTGGTCCACTAGCACCGTAGCACGGAGTTGAGCAACCTTCCCTTCTATCACTTCTTGAAAGGAGGCTTAGATCTAGATTAAACGGGGAGGTTTGTGTTTGAATCCCTAATACCGTTTTTCTTCGTTTTCGAATCAAAGAGGAAGAGTGTAGTTGAGAAATCCTTGTCCTATCACCCACTATCAATTTCGAACTCAAAGGAAAGAAAAGAAAGCAAAAACGAGCAACAATGGAGTACGGGAGGAAAATGAACACACGAGGCAGGGGAGGAAGAAGATGGAATTTTTCTGTTTTCTTTCCTGTGCTTTTCCTTTCTTCCTTTTTCTTTCCTTTCTTTTTCTTTTCTTCCCAATTCCTTCCTTTCCTTTTATATATATATACATATTTATATATTAATTATAATTAACAAATATCTCAAAATCTTTAGATATTTATTAAATTAATATTTTACCCAGAACGCATTAAATTCTTCGTAAAAGATTCACTGCAGTTAATTTAATTTATTTATCGACGAGTAATTCTAATTGGGCATCAAAATATCTTTTTGATCATATAAACTCCAAAATATTAATAACTTTGGCTAAAAAGCCTCCGAGCTCAATACCAAAATACACCAAAAACATAAAGTACACTTTAAAATTATGGATCTTACACAAGCAAGATACTTCAAATATGTGGTACTTAGATAGTGGATGCTCTAAACATATGACGGGTGTTGTAACAAAATTTTCAGCCATAACACTTGAGTCAAAGGGACATGTAGTATATGGAGACAACAACTAACGAAAAATTTTAGGCATCGGAAAAGCCGGTACAACCATTTCATGGAAAATATAATGATGGATGCTCTGAAGCTCATGCTGCTGATGAATGCTGGGAAGCTTCATTTGATCGACACACAGTTGTACAGGACCTGATGGTCGATGGGTTCATGGAAACGATTTCACTCCCAATTGGTCAAATGAAGGTCCATCATCGGATGCTCATGTACACCTTGACCCAGATGCTCATACCCCGATTCAGAAACCATGCCGTCGTCCGGATGCTGGACATAATGCTGTTGTGGGTTCTGTCCAAAGATAGTTTTTTTTGTTGTGTATAGAATGATCAGATTAGGTTGTCATTCAGGAAGCAGATGTCTTTCTTTTGGGTTACTTTATTTTAAATTGGAAGAATGTACATGTACTAAAATTGACACCACGACATGCTTTGGATGTATATTTCGAAAAACTTTTCCGCTGCTTGTAAATTATAAGGACTTAAATATGCATCCAAAAGTTTTTCCTTATGTATTTGCTCTGTTTTATTTAATTTATTTCGAAAAAAAATACACCCTTGCTTTGAAATTCGGGGTGTTACATTGTGGTATCCGAGTGTTGGTCTAGATTACCTTGGGGGCTGTGAAACCTTTGGTTATAGATTATAGGTCAACCTGTAGGTTAGGAGTTGTTATCTGATCATGCGTCGGGTTAGGTGGTTTGAGTTGTTAGGTCCGCAATAATTACTATGTGCTGTTGTGGTTGGAAGTTATTTTGGAATTATTTGAAGTAGTGTTAAGACTCTACTTGATGATAGTTTTATAGGAAAACCATGCCACCAAGAAGGAATGACGTTCCGAGAGCCAACACCAGTAGGGATGATCGAATGGCGGAGGCTATGAATAACATGGCTACTTCTGTTGTTGCACAGACTGCTGCCAAGACTTAACATGATCTCGAAAAGAGGGAAAGACAGATCCGTGCTACAGAGTCAAGAGGGTTAGAAGACTTTCGTCGTTACAATCCTCCCAAGTTTAAGGGGGATGAAAATTCAGAGAAAGCAGATTAGTGGATCCAAGAATGGAGAAGATCTTCAAAATGATTAACTGTCAAGAGGCTATGAAGGTCAACTATGCCACTTATATGCTATTGGGGGATGCTGAGTACTGGTGGAGGAGTGCAAGATTGTTGATGAGATCGACTCACGTGGAGGTGAAATGGGAATCATTCAGAAGGAAGTTTTTAGTCAAATACTTCCGGATGAGTACGAGGACTAAGTTGGGTGATGATTTCAGGAAGAGGGACATTATGCTAACTCTTGTACCCCTAATACTCTCACCTGCTATTGGATGCACATGATTGGTTAAAAACTCTAAGTGGACAAGATTAAGCCCATGGAAGATGAAAATGACCTAAATGTAAATCCAAAAACAAAAAAAAAAAACCTATTCGATACACCAGATTGGTTAAACCCTAATCGCACAACAATAAGCCTATGGAGGACGAAAATAAGCTAAATGATAATACAATGACACAAGCACACCAATTGGATGCACAAGATAGGTTAAAAACCCAAATTGGACAAGAATAAGCATATGGAGGACGAAAATTACATAAATGTAAACTTTAAGACACAAACACATTAATTGGATACACAAGACTAGTTAAAAAGCTTAATTGGACAAGAACAAGCCTAGGGATGGCGAAAATGCCCTAAATGTTAATTTCATGAAACAAAAAAACTTATTGGATGCACATGATTGCCGAAAAACCCTAATTGGACTAGAATAAGCTTAAAAAGGAGGTAAACGACCTAAATAATTATCCTATAACACAAACACACCTATTGGACGCACAAGATTGCTAAAATACCCTAATATGACTAGAATTTGGCTATGGAGGATAAAAATGGACAAAATGTTAATCCAATGACACAAACACACCTATTGGATGCATAAGATTGTTAATCCAATGACACAAATGATCTTATTGGATGCACAAGTTTGCTTAAAAACTTTAATTTGATTAGAATAAGCCTAAGTACAATGAAAATGACCTAAATGGTAATCCAATGACATAAAGAAACCTATTTGATGCACAAAGACACTTATTTGATGCACAAGATTGGTTAAAAACCCTAATTTGACAATATTAAGCCTAATGAGGATGAAAATGAACTAAATGATAATACATTGACACAAAGACTCCTATTGGTTGCAAAATATTGGTTAAAAATCCTAATTGGACAAGAAAAAGCCTAGGGAGGATAAAAATGACCTAAATGTAAATCTTATCACTCAAACACCAAAATTGGATGCACAAAACTATTTGAAAACGCTATTTTGACAAGACACAAAGATTGTAAGACCCGTAATTTTAAATTATACTTTATGTATTTTAGTGGATTTTGGTATCGAACTCATGGGCTTTTTAGCCAAGTTATTAATATTTTGGGAGTTTAAATGAACAAAAAGATATTTTGATGCCCGAATAGAATTACTCGTCCATGAATAAATTAAATTAACTGCGGTGAATCTCATACGAAGAATTTAATGTGTTATAGGTGAAATGTTAATTTAACAAATATCGAGATATTTTGAGATATTTGTTAATTATAATTGATATATATATATATATATATATATAAAGAAAAGGAAAGGAAGGAAATAGGAAGATGAGAAATAGAAAAGAAGGAAAAAGAAACAAAGGAAAAGAGAAGGAAAGAAAGTAATCATTTTCCATCTCCTTCCTCTCACTGCCTCGCGAAACTTTCTTTTTCTCCCTCCCTCCATTTTCGTTTTCTTTGCTTCCTTTTCCTCAAGAATAGAAACACAAGGCTTAACGGGTAAGAAAGCAAGGATTTCTCAGCTTCATACTTCGTTGTTGTTTCGAAAACGAAGAAAAATGGAGTTAGGGATTTCAAAACCGTCAAACACAAACCACCCTGTTTCATCTAGATCTAGGCCTCCTTTCAAGAAGTGATATAAGGCAAGGTTGCTCACCTCCGTGCTACGGTGCTAGTGGACCAACTTTGGACGCGACGTTGCGAGCGGAGAGTTTACTGGATTTTCTCGCGGTACTGTAATCGCACGTTAAAGCTAACGTGAAGGTAAGGGCTCCTTCCAAACTTTTAGTTTGCATTTAGGGACTTATCTGTGGTTGTGTGGAAAAGAATTTGATTAGGGCTGGTGTATTGAATGGGAGAAAATGAATTTAACTCATTTATGTATAAATTTGAGTAAATGAAATTTGATGTATTTGAGTGTTATGATTGCGTTGATTTGTGTTCATTGTACTTGGCGTGTTCCTTCTTGATGTTTGTTGATTGATGTGATTTGGTGTGAATCGTGGATTGAATTGGATATTATGTTTGAGTTTTTTGGTGTGGAATTTGAAAACCATTAGAGTTAAACGAGTATTAAGAATGGGGAATCTCTTAATGTCTCGTTTATTTAATGTGAGTTTGTGAAAATTGTTTAAGTTAAATGAGTATTAAGAATGGGAAATCTCTTAATGACTTATTTACTTAATGTTGTCGTGAAAACGATTTTGTGGAGAAATGATTTGATGTGTTTTGGGTGGGAATGTGGATTGAATTTGATAACATGTTTGAGTTCGTTTTGTGTGGAATTTGAAAACCTTTAAGTTAAATGAGTATTAAGAATGGGGAATCTCTTGTTGACTTATTTACTTAATGTTGTTGTGAAAACGATTTTGTGGAGAATTGATTTCTTGGGTTTTGGCGTGAATATGTTTGAGTGTGTTCTGTGTGGAATTTGAAAACCATTATAGTTTAACGAGTATTAATAATATGGAATCTCTTAATGTCTCGTTTACTTAATGTGTGTTTGTTTGTGAAAAATCGTTTAAGTTAAATGAGTATTAAGAATGGGGAATCTCTTAATGTCTTGTTTACTTAATGTTTGTTTTTGTAAATCGTCCAGATCCGTGATAGGCGGCACCTTGATAAATAGTACTTTGGCCTGTGATAGGCGGTACATTTACAATTTTCGTTCTTTTTTTAGCAAACCGTGCAGACCCGTGGTAGGTGGCACCTTGGTAAACGGTACGGGCCCGTGATAGGTAGTACGCTTATGGTTTACGCTTTTTTGTAAATCGTGCAGACCCGTGATAGGTGGCACCTTGATAAATAACACATTGACCTGTGATAGGCGGTACATCTATGATTTATCTGTTTTGTAAATTGTGCAAACCCGCGTTAGGTGGCACCTTGATAAATAGTACTTTGGCCTGTGATAGGCGGTACATTTACAACTTTCATTCTTTTTTTAGTAAACCGTGCAGACCCATGATAGGTGGCACCTTGGTAAACGGTACAGGCCCGTGATAGGCAGTACGTTTATGGTTTACGTTTTTTAGTAAATCGTGCAAGCCCGTGATAGGTGGCACCTCGGTAAACAATACTGACCCGTGATAGGTGGTACGTTTACGATTTACATTTTGGTAAGTTGTGTTTGTCCGTAAGAGACTGCACAGGTGTTTGTCCGTGAGAGACTACACCCTTGTAAATTGTGTTTCTCCTTGAGAGACTACACCCTGGTAAATTGTGTTTGTCCGTGAGAGACTGCACAGGTGTTTGTCCGTGAGAGACTAGGCCCTGGTAAATTGTGTTTGTCCGTGAGAGACAGCACATGTGTTTTTCCATGAGAGACTACACCCTGGTAAATTGTGATTTGTTGTTTCATCTTGTTCGTGTGGGTATTGTGATATCAATGTTAAGTGTTATGTTTGGAATTGTGTGAAAGCATGTTTGATTCAAAACTATTTCGAAGTTCAAGATGTGGTAGTGATTGTGTTGAGATTGCTAAGTGTTATGTTTGGAATTGTGTGAAAGCATGTTTGATTGCAAAACTATTTCGAAGTTCAAGATGTTGTAGTGATTGTCTTGAAATTGCTAAGTGTTATGTTTGGAATTGTGTGAAAGCATGTTTTATTGCAAAACTATTTCGACGTTCAAGATGTTGTAGTGATTGTGTTGGGATGGCTAAGTGTTATGTTTGGAATTGTGTGAAAGCATGTTTGATTGCAAAACTATTTCGAAGTTCAAGATGTTGTAGTGATTGTGTTGAAATTGCTAAGTGTTATGTTTGGAATTGTGTGAAAGCATGTTTGATTGCAAAACTATTTCGAAACCCATGATGTTGTAGTAATTGCTTTATAAGTGTTAAGTGTTATGATTTGGAATTGTGTGACAGCATGTTGATTGCAAAACTAGTTCGAAGTTCATGACGTTGTAGTGATTGTGTTGAAATTGCTAAGTGTTAAGATTTGGAGTTGTGTATGAATGTGAGTGAGTTAGTTTATGAATATTTGGAAGAATATGCAGGGGAATCGATTTACCCAATCGATTTGATGAGTTACAGAGGCTTCTATAAATTGACGAAATCAATTTTGCCAATCGATTTTGTAATACGTTTTTCAAAACCATTTAAGAAATCGATTAAGCAAATCGATTGGATTCATTACAGGAGCTCAACAAATTGACGAAATCGATTTGGTCAATCGATTGGCTCTTCATTAAATCAATTTGTCCAATAGATTGGCTTCAATACAGGTGCTAGTTTTTCATTCAATCGATTTCCCTAATCGATTGATTCAAGCCCAGAGTTCAGTTTTCACTAAAAACCTTCAGGAAATCGATTTCCCCAATCGATTGGCTCAGTATAAATTCTCATTTTGAGTTAGATAATCGATTGCTCAATTGATTTATCAATGTTTTTGTCAGTTATGTATTACTTGATGGATTGAGAACTTTATCTTTATTTCATTTTATTTGGCAAGTATGACATGAACTTTTAGCATATGGAAAATCCTTTTAAGGTGCAAGCTTAGTGGAAAGGGTATTTTGTGCATTTAAAAACTTAAATGTTTTGTGTTAACTGTTAATTTCGGTTGGTGACCCTTTACAACTATTGTGGAAATCTGGGTTTTGCCCTCAGATGAGAGCCATGACTATCCTACCAGTTCATACCCTGTGGATGGGGATGTAGATGGGAATGCTTGATTGGAGCTACGTTAGGATGTCTTCACGGGGCGCGTGGAGATCACTCAGGGTGTTTAGTTTGTTTTGTAGAATGATCAGATTAGGTTGACATAGAGGGAACAAATGTCTTTCTTTTGAATTGTGTTTATTTTAAAATGGAAGATTGTACCTATACTAATATTGTCAGAATGACATCTTATTTGAATGGGTTCTCTGTATCATATGTTGTTGTGTAAATATTTAGGATGCATATCTCAAAAACTATTCCGCTGTGTACTAATTATTTTGACTTATATGATTATTCAAAGGCATTTTACTTAATTATTCTTTGTTTCATTTTAATTTCTTTTGGAAAAAAACCCAAATTGGACTAGAATAAACCTAAGGTGGAGGAAAATGACCTAAATAATTATCCAATGACACAACCACACCTATTGGATGTACAAGATTGCTTAAAAACCCTAATTGGACTAGAAACAGAATGTGAAGAATGCGCCAATGTTGAATTAATGGCATCGCATCAATCAAATGATGAAGAAGAGGTTAGTAATATTGTGTAAGACCCATAATTTTGAATTATACTTTATTTATTTTAGTGTATTTTGGGTATGGAACTCTAGAGAGTTTCGTTAAAAATATATTGGGCTGCTAACAATTGCATCTGTCAATTGAGTTGCGCAAGAGTATATATTTTTAACAAAAAATGGTTTGGGAAGTGATGGGTGAAATGGTAATTTTAATAAATATCTAAAGATTTTGAGATATTTGTTAATTATAATAGGAAGAAAAAGGAAAGGAAGGAAAAAGGAAAGAAATAGAAAGGAAGGAAAAAGGAAGAAGGGAAAACTGAAAGAAAATAGAAAAAAATTTTCCTCTCTCCCTGCCTCGCGCTCATCTTCCTCCTCCCTCCATTTTTATTCATCTTTTGCTTTCTTTGCTTCCCTTTTAGTTCTAGAAAAGAAACCCAAGGCTTAGTGGGTGAGATAGATCAAATTCCCAGCTTATTCCTTCTTCCCGGATTCGAAAACGGAGTTTGGGATTTCAAAACCGTTAAACACAAACCTCCCTATTTCATCTAGATATAAGCTTCGTTTTGCGAAGAGATAGAAGGAAAAGTTGCTCCCTACCACACTACGGTGCTAGGGAACCAACTTTGGAAGCGACGTTGCGAGCAGAGATTTTACCAGATTTACTCGTGGTAAAATAATCACACGTTAATGCTAACTTGAAGGTAAGGGCTCCTTCCAAACTTTTAGTTTGCATTTAGGGACTTATCTGTGGTTGTGTGGAAAAGAATTTTCTTAGGGTTAAAGTGTTGATTTGAGGAAAACGAATCTAAGGCTTTATGGGTAAAATCTTAGAGTTAGGTTATGATGATATTGATGAATGTTTCGTGGAAAATGAATTTAACTCAATTGCGTATGATTTTGAGTAAATGAAATTTGATGTGTTTGAGTGGTATGTTGTGATGATTTGTGTTCATCGTATTTGACGCGTTCATAATTAATGCTTTTGAAATTTGATAAGTGTATGGTTGGATTTTGTGGAGAAATGAATTGATGTGTTTTGGTGTGAATTGTGGATTGAATTGGTGAATATGTTTGAGTAGGTTATGTGGGGAATTTGAAAACCATTAGAGTTAAACGAGTATTAAGAATGGGGAATCTCTTAATGTCTATGTTTACTTAATGTTGTCGTGAAAACCATTAGAGTTAAACGAGTATTAAAAATGGGGAATCCTTTAATATCTCTGTTTACTTAATGTTTGTTGTCAAAATCGTTTAAGTTAAATGAGTATTAAGAATGGGGAATCTCTCAATATCCTTGTTTACTTAATGTTTGTCGTGAAAACCATTAGAGTTAAACGAGTATTAAAATTGGGGAATCTTTTAATATCTCTGTTTACTTATTGTTTGTTGTAAGACCCATAATTTTAAAGTGTACTTTATGTATTTTAATGGATTTTGGTATTGAACTCAGGGGCTTTTAAGCCAAAGTTATTAATATTTTGGAGTTTATATAATCAAAAGGTATTTTGATGTCCGATTAGTATTACTCATCGGTAAATAAATTAAATTAACTACGGCGAATCTTTTGCGAATAGTTTTATGCGTTTTGGGTAAAAGAGTAATTTATTAAATATCTAAAGAGTTGGAGATATTTGTTAATTATAATTAATATATATATATATATTATATAAAGAAAAGGAAAGGAAGGAAATAAGAAGAAAAGAAATAGAAAGGAAAGAAAAAGGAAGAAAGGAAAAGAGAGAGAAAGAAAACAACATTTTCCCTTCTCCCTCCTCTGCCTCGCGTGAACCAATCCTTCTCCTTCCTCCATCTTCATCCATTCTCGTTCTTCCTTGCCTCCTTGAGTTCGAAATTGATAGTGGGTGATAGGACAAGGATTTCTCAACTTCACTCTTCACCTTTGATTCGAAAACGAAGAAAAACGGTTTTAGGGATTCAAACTCAAATATCTCCGTTTCATCTAGATCTAAGCGTCGTTTCAAGAAGTGATAGAAGGGAAAGTTGCTCGCCACTACACTACGGTGCTAGTGAGCTAACTTTGGAAGCGGCGTTGCGAGCGGAGATTTTTACCGGATTTGCTCACGGTACCGAAATCGAACGAAAAAGCTAAAGTGAAGGTAAGGGCTCCTTCCAAACTTTTAGTTTGCATTTAGGGACTTACTTGTGGTTGTGTGGAAAAGAATTTGGTTAGGGTTAAAGCAAGGTTTTATGGAGAATGAATTTTAAACCCATTTATGTATGATTTTGAGTATATGAAACTTGCCATGTTTGAGTGATGGATTATGTCGATTTGTGTTCGTTGTTTTGACGTATTCTAAATTGATAACTGATGAAATTTGAGTTTGTTTTGTGTGGAAAATGATTTGGAATGAAGTAGGGATTGAATGTGAAAGTATGTTGAGTTGGTTTTGTGTGGTTTGTGTGGAAAATGATTTGGAATGAAGTAGGGATTGAATGTGAAAGTATGTGTGAGTTTGTTTTGTGTGGTTTGTGTGGAAAATGTTTTGGAGTGAATTTTGGATTGAATGTGAAAGTTGGTTTTGTGTGGAGTTTGAAAACCATTAAGTTAAACGAGTATTAAGAATGGGGAATCTCTTAATGTCTTGTTTACTTAATGTGATTTTGTGAAAATCATTAAGTTAACTGGGCGTTAAGAATGGGGAATCTCTTCATGTCTTAGTTACTTAATGTTGTTTGAAAATCGTATAAGTTAACTGAGCGTTAAGAATGGGGAATCTCTTAATGTCTCAGTTACTTAATGTTTGTTTTTGAAAATGGTTTCAGGGAAACGAGTATTAAGAATGAGGAATCTCTTAATGACTTGTTTACTGAATGTTTTGTTGTGGAAATTGATTAAGTCAAAAGTATATTAAGAATGGGGAATCTCTTAATATGTCTGTTTGCTTAATGTTTTGGTGTGAAAATCGGTTAAGTAAATGAGTATTAAAAATGGGGAATCTTTTAATATCTGCATTTACTTAACACTTGTTGTGAATGGAGTTGGTGTATGCTCATGCATTTCATTTGGTAAATTGTGCTGACCGGTGATAGGTGGCACCTCGGTAAACTGTACTGACCCGTGATAGGTGGTATGGTTACGATTTACTTTTTGGTAAGTTGTGTTGACCCGTGATAGGTGACACCTCGGTAAGTAGTACTTTGGCCTGTGATAGGCGGTTCCCTTACAACTTACGTTTTTTCTTTTGGTAAATCGTGCTGACCCGTGATAGGTGGCACCTCGGTAAACAGTACTGACCCGTGATAGGTGGTACGTTTACGATTTACGCTTTTTAGTAAATCGTGCTGACCCGTGATAGGTGGCACCTCGGTAATTGGTACTTTGGCCTGCGATAGGCGGTACAATTATGATTTACGGCCCTTCGAGGAGGGTTTTGGTTTGGAATTCCGAGTCCATGCATTTTGGCATATACGCATTGCATTAGGGTGCTCGGCACACGAGTCGTGTTTGATTCAAATTTATGATTGTGATGATATTACTAAGTGCTATGTTTTGGAACAGATTGTGTGTAAGTGTGTTTGATTCAAGTTTATGATTGAGTGTTTGAACTTAAGTTGTGGTGGTAAATGGGGTTTTATTTGCTAAGAGTTATGTTTTGGAATTGGGTTATAGTATGTCAGATTGTAAAACGATTTCGAAACTCATAATGTCGTGGTGATTGTATGGATACTACTAAGTGTTAAGGTTTGGAGTGGTGTTTGAATGTGATTGAGTTAGTGTATGTATTTTTGAGAGAATATACTGGGAAATCGATTTACCAAATTGATTTGATGAGTTACAGGGGCCCTGTTTTGCACGAAATCGATTTATCCAACCGATTTTGTAAGTTGTCTTTCAAAATCATTTAAGAAATCAATTTGGGAAATCGATTTGGATACAATTGGATTCAAGTCAGGGGCTTCGTTTTCCCGAAATCGATTTGCCCAATCGATTGGATTCAATACAGGGGCTCTGTCTGTCTGTCAATCGATTTACCCAATCGATTGATTTAAACCCAGAGTTCAGTTTTCACTAAAATCTTTCAGGAAATTGATTTCCCCAATCGATTGGTTCAGTGGGAAATCTTATGTTGAGTTTGATAATTGATTTCTCAATGCTTTGTTCAGTTATGTATTACTTGATGGATTGATAACTCTATTTGATGTCATTTACATTTGGCAAGCTTTACATGAACTTTTAGCATGTGGAAAAACCCATCTAATATGTTTGATAAATTGAAAAGGTTATTTGTGCATTGAAAAGTGTAAATGTTATGTGTTAACTGTTAATTTCGGTTGGTGACCCTTTACAGCTATTGTGGAAATCTGGGCTTTGCCCTCAGATGAGAGTCGGGATGATCCTACCGGTCCGTACCCTCCGGATGGGAATGTGGATGGGAGTGCTTGATTGGAGCTACGATAAGAGAATCTCACGGGGCGCGTGGAGATTACTCAAGGCGTATAGTTTCTTTGTTTTGTATAGAATGATCAGACTAGGTTGTCACTCAGGACACATATGTCTTTCTTTTTGGGCTACCTTTATGTAAAGTTGAAAGGATGTACTTGTACTATTGGTGTCAGCATTACATGCTTTGGATTTATATTTTGGAAAACTTTTCCGCTGCTTATAAATTTAATGGCTTAGTTATATATATATCCAAAGGTTTTATTTTATTTTATTTATTTCCTTGTTGTATTTTTAATTTCTTTCAAAAAAAAAAATACACCCTCGCTTTGAAAAACGGGGTGTTACATTGTGGTATCAGAGTATGCTCATGCATTTTCAATTTTTTTTTTGTAAATCGTGCAAACCCGTGATAGGTGGCACCTTGATAAATAGTACTTTGGCCTGTGATAGGTGGTACATTTATGATTTACGTTTTTGTAAATTATGCAGACCCGTGATAGGTGGCACCTTGGTAAGTAGTACTTTGGCCCGTGATAGGTGGTGCATTTACGGTTTTTTGTAAATTGTGCAGACCCGTGATAGGTGGCACCTTGGTTAATAGTACTTTGGCCAGTGATAGGGGGTACATTTACAATTTACGTTCCTTTTTAGTAAACTGTGCAGACCCGTGATAGGTGGCACCTCGGTAAACGGTACGGGCCTGTGATAGGCAATATGTTTATGGTTTACGCTTTTTTGTTAATCGTGCAGACCCGTGATATGTGGCATGTAATACCCATAATTTTAAAGTATACTTTATGTATTTTAGTGTATTTTTGGTATTGAACGCGGAGGCTTTTTAGCCAAATTCATTAATATTTTGGAGTCTAAATGACCAAAAAGATATTTTGATGCCCAATTAGAATCACTCGTTGATAAATAAATTAAATTAAATGCGGTGAATCTTTTACGAAGAATTTAATGTGTTATGGGTGAAATGGTAAATTTAATAAATATCTAAACATTTGGAGATATTTGTTAAAAGTAATTAATATATATAAGTATATATATATATATATATGTTTGTGTGGAAGGAAAAGAGGAGGAAATAGAAAGAAAAGAAATATAAAGGAAGTAAAAAGGAAGAAAGGAAAAGAGATGGAAAGAAAGAAAGCAAATTCCATCACCTTCCTCTCATTGCTCGCGCGACTGCCCTTCTTCTTCCTTCGTCCGTTTTCATTTTCGGATCTTCCTTTTGTTCAAGAATTGAAACCCAAGGCTTAGTGGGTAAGGAGGCAAGGATTTCTCAGCTTCATACTTCCTCGTGGTTTCGAAAACGAAGAAAAATGGTATTAGGGATTTCAAAACCGTCAAACACAAACCTCCTCGTTTCATCTAGATCTAAGCTTCCTTTCAAGAAGTGATAGAAGGGAAAATTGCTCACTACCACGCTACGGTGCTAGGGGACCAACTTTGGACGCGACGTTGCGAGTGGAGATTTTATCGGATTTACTCGCGGTGCCGTAATTGCACGTATAAGCTAAAGTGAAGGTAAGGGCTCCTTCCAAACTTTTAGTTTGCATTTAGGGACTTATCTGTGGTTGTGTGGAAAAGAATTTGATTAGGGCTGGTGTATGGAATTAGGGACTTTCTTGTGGTGGTGTGGAAAAGAATTTGTTAGGGTAGAAGCGTTGATTTGGGGAAAAACGGATTAATGCTTTATGGGTGATATTCTAATGTGGGTTTTTGGTGATATAGATGAATGTTTCATGGAAAATGAATTTACCTCATTTATGTATGATTTTGATTAAATGAAATTTGTTGTGTTTGAGTGATGGATTGTGTTGATTTGTGTCTTTGTATTCGACGTGTTCATAATTGATAAATTATAGAATTTGAGATGTGTTTTGTGTGGTTTGTGTGGAATAATGATTTGGTGTGAATTATGGATTTGAATGTGAAAGTATGTTTGTGTTGTTTTGTGTGGAATTTGAAAACCATTAAGTTAAAAGAGCATTAAGAATGGGGAATTTCTTAATGTCTGGTTTACTTAATGTGTGTTTGTTTTGGAAAATCTTTTAAGTTAAATGAGAATTAAGAATGGGGAATCTCTTAATGTCATGTTTACTTAATGTTTGTTTTGAAAATCGCTGGAGTTAAAAGAGTATTAAGAATGGGGAATCTCTTAATATCTGCGTTTACTTAATGTCGTCGTGAAAATGATTTTGTGGAGAAATGAATTGTTGTGTTTTGGCGTGAATTGTGTAATAAATTTGTAAAAATGTTTGAGTTTGTTATGTGTGGAACTTGAAAACCATTAGAGTTAAACGAGTATTAAGAATGGGGAATCTCTTAATGTCTTGTTTACTTAATGTGTGTTTGTTTTTGAAAATCGTTTAAGTTAAATGAGTATTACGAATGGGGAATCTCTTAATGTCTTGTTTACTTAATGTTTGTTATGGTAAATCGTGCTGACCCGTGATAGGTGGCACCTATGTAAACAGTACTTTGGCCTATGATAGGCGGTACATTTACAATTTTCGTTCTTTTTAGTAAACCTTGCAGACCCGCAATAGGTGGCACCTTGGTAAACGGTACGGGCCCATGATAGGCAATACATTTATGGTTTACGCTTTTTAGTAAATCGTGCAGACCCGTGATAGGTGGCACCTTGATAAATAATACTTTGGCATGTGATAGGCAGTACATTTACAATTTTCGTTCTTTCTAGTAAACCGTGCAGACCCGTGATAGGTGGCACCTTGGTAAACGGTACGGGCCTGTGATAGGCAGTACGTTTATGGTTTACGCTTTCTAGTAAATCGTGCAGACTCATGATAGCTGGCACCTCGGTAAATAGTACTGACCCGTGATTTGTGGTACGTTTACGATTTACGTTTTTGGTAAATTGTGTTTGTTAGTGAGAGACTACACCCTGGTAAATTGTGTTTGTCCGTGAGAGACTGCACAGGTGTTTGTTCGTGAGAGACTACACCCAGGTAAATTGTGTTTGTCCGTGAGAGACTGCACATGTGTTTGTCCGTGAAAGACTACACCGTGGTAAATTGTGTTTTTTCAGGAGAGACTGCACAGGTGTTTGTCCGCGAGAGACTACTCCCTGGTAAATTGTGTTTGTCCGTGAGAGACTGCACAGGTGTTTGTTCGTGAGAGACTACACCCAGGTAAATTGTGTTTGTCCGTGAGAGACTGCACATGTGTTTGTCCGTGAAAGACTACACCGTGGTAAATTGTGTTTTTTCAGGAGAGACTGCACAGGGGTTTGTCCGTGAGAGACTACACCCTGCTAAATTGTGATTTGTTGGTTCATTTTGTCAGTGTGGGGATTGTCGCGTCAAGATGATTCCCTGTGATTTGTTGGTTCATCTAGTCCATGTGGGTATTGTGTCATAAGTGCTAAGTGTTATGTTTGGAATTGTGTGAAAGCATGTTTGATTGCAAAACTATTTCGAAGTTCATGATGTTGTAGTGATTTTGTTGAAATTGCTAAGTGTTATGTTTGGAATTGTATGAAAGCATGTTTGATTGCAAAACTATTTCGAAACCCATGATGTTGTAGTGATTGTGTTATAAGTATTAAGTGTTAAGATTTGGAGTTGTGTTTGAATGTGATTGAGTTAGTTTATGAATTTTTGGAAGAATATGCAGGGGAATCGATTTCCCCAATCGATTTGATGAGTAACAGGGGCTTCTATAAATTGACAAAATCGATTCTGCAATCGATTTCATAATCTATTTTTCAAAATCATTTAAGAAATCGATTGGGCCAAGACAGGAACCCAGCCAAATTGATAAAATTGATATGGTAAATCGATTGGCTTAGGAAATCGATTTGCCCAATCGATTGGCTTCAATATAGGGGCTGAGTCTTTCAATCAATCGATTTCCCCAATCGATTTGCTCAGTATAAATTCTCATTTTGAGTTAGATAATCGATTGCTCAATTGTTTTATTAATGTTTTGGTCAGTTATGTATTACTTGATGGATTGAGAACTTTATTTTGATTTCATTTTTATCTGGCAAGTATGACATGAACTTTTAGCATATGGAAAATCCTTTTAAGGTGCATGCTTAGTGGAAAGGGTATTTTTTGCATTTAAAAACTTAAATGTTATGTGTTAACTGTTAATTTCGGTGGGTGACCCTTTACAACTATTGTGGAAATCTGGGCTGTGGATGGGGATGGGGATGTAAACGGGAATGCTTGACTGGAGCTATGTTAGGAGGATCTTACGGGGCGCGTGGAGAACACTCAGGGCGTATAGTTTTTTTTGTTGACCAGATTAGGTTGACATGGAGGGAACAAATGTCTTTCTTTTGGATTGCGTTTATTTTAAATTGGAAGACTGTACCTGTACTAATATTGTCAGCATGACATGTTATTTTCGATGGATTTCATGTACCACTTTTTAATGTGTAAATATTTTGGATGCATATTTCAAAAAACTTTTCCGCTTCTTGTAAATAATAATGACTTAAATATTTATCCAAATGTATTACCTTATTTAGTTCTTCGTTAAATGATTTTGTTTTGAAAAAAAAATACACTCTCGCTTTGAAAATCGGGGTGTTATATATAGACTCTCCTCATGATAATAAAACTAATAGTGAATTAATTATAGAATACAATGATGCTCAAAACGCAATAAAGGAATTACTTATTGAATATAGAAATCTGTGTAAACTAGTGTTAACACAAAAGAAACAAATCTCAAGTCTACAAGAAAAAGATGACATTATGGAGAAAAATTTTGAAAAACTAAAACAGAATTTTACATGCAATAAATGTGATTCCCTCTCTTTCAAAATTGTTCAATTATATAGGGTGATTGAACGATACGAAAAGGGACAATTAGGATTGGAAAATGTCTTAAATATGCAAAGATACTCAAATGAAAAAAGTGGTTTTGGATATTCAAAATTTGATAAACCAAACTTGAATGAGACTATTTTTGTTAAAGCGAGTAATCAATCTAATCAAGAAAAGATTATAGTTATGTAAAAGGATCATCTTTATAATAAGAAAACTATTCAAAATAAATCTCATACTTATGCTACTAAAAACAGATTTAATCCTACTTGTTCTTATTGTGGTCTTCGTGGTCGTACATCTAATACATGTCACATTAGAAACATTAGTGTTCCAAGTGGGCATTACATATGGGTAAAGAAAGGTACTAACCATCAAGGACCCAAAGCATATTGGGTACCAAATAAAGTTTGATTTCAATTTTGTAGGTATGCAAGCAAGATACTTCAAATATGTGGTACTTAGATAGTGGATGCTCTAAAAATAAGACGGGTGATGTAACAAAATTTTCAGCCTTAACACTTGAGTCAAAGGGACATGTAGTATATGGAGACTACAACAAAGGAAAAAATTTAGGCATTGGAAAAGTCGGTACAACACCATCCCCCTCGATTGAAGATGTCTTATATGTTGAAGGTGTAAAACACAATCTCATAAGCATTAGCCAACTTTGCGACAAAGGATACAAGATAGTTTTTAATAAAGATGAGTGCATCATCCAAAATGAAGGTACAAATGAAACTCAATTTGTCGGTAAGCGTTTCAAAAACATTTTTATTCTTAATCTTTACGATTTATCCTTAAAAATGAAATGTCTTTTGGTAAGTGACAATAATGATGCTTGGCTATGGCATAAGAGATTTGCTCATATTCACATGGATCATTTAAACAAATTGGTCATGTATGAAGTTGTTGTAGGCTTACCAAAAATGAAATTTATAATAGATAAATTGTGTGACACATGTCAAAAAGGCAAGCAAACAAAAAGTTCTTTCAAACCTAAAAATTTCATTTCAACATCTAGACCACTACAAATGATATATATGGACTTGTTTGATCCATCTAGCACCAAAAGTCTAGGTGGAAACTCATATGGACTAGTTATGGTTGATGATTACTAAAGGTTCACTTCGACCTTATTTTTAGCAAGTAAAAATGAAGCTTTTAAGGCATTTAAAAACTATGCAAAGCTAGTCCAAAACGAACAATCTTCCTAAATTGTATAATTAGAATTTCAAAATACTTTATTTGAAGAATTTTTTGAAGAAAATGGCATTTTCCACAATTTTTCTGCACCAAGGACACCACAACAAAATGGGGTTGTTGAGAGAAAGAACAGATCCTTGATAGAGCTCGCTAGAACTATGCTAAGCGACTCAAATCTACCAAAATATTTTTGGGCAGATGCTGTAAACACAACATGCTATGTTTCCAACCGAGTAATCATTACGCCAATTCTTAAGAAAACTCCTTATGAACTTTACAAAGGAAGAAAACCCAATATCTCTCACTTTCACATTTTTGGATGTAAGTGTTTTGTGTTAAACAACGGTAAAGACTACCTTCAAAAATTTGATGAAAAAGCTGATGAAGGTATATTTCTCGGTTACTCTTTATCTAGTAAAGCATTTAGAATTTTCAATAAAAGAATTTTATTAGTTGAAGAATCAATGCATGTAAGTTTTGATGAAACTAACCCCATAATAGAGGAAAATATTATATCTTGTGATGATGATGTTTTTGAAAGCGATGATCCAAGCAAAAAATTTCAAACTAATCAACCAGATAAAGAAAGTGAAGTCAATATTGAAAGGCAATGTGATGATCTTCCTAAAGAATGGATAACCCATAGATATCACACAATTGATAATATCATAGGTGATATCAATAAAGGAGTCACAACAAGATTAAAATTGCAAGATGCTTGCTTAAACATGCCATTTGTTTCTCAAATCGAACCCTCAAAAATTGGTGAAGCACTTAAAGATGATCAGTGGATACTTGCCATGCAAGAAGAACTCAATCAATTTGAAAGAAGCCAAGTATGGGAACTTGTTCCTAATCCTGGAAATAAACACATCATTGGTACAAAATGGGTGTTTAAAAATAAACTAGATGACAATGGCATAGTTGTTCGCAACAAAGCTAGATTGGTCGCTCAAGCATACAATCATGAGGATGGGATATATTTTGACGAAACATTTGCTCCGGTAGAAAGATTAGAAGCAATACGTTTACTACTTGCGTATGCTTGTTCCATGAATTTTGAGTTATATAAAACGGATGTGAAGAGTGCCTTTCTCAATGGATACATAAATGAAGAAGTCTATGTCAAACAGCCCCTGGATATGAAGATTCCAAAAATCCCTCACATGTTAACAAGTTAAAAAAATGCTTTTTATGGTCTCAAACAAGCTCCAAGAGGTTGGTATGATAGATTAAGCACCTTTTATGTGCACGAGGATTTCACAAAGTGGAGGTCGATAAAACATTATTTGTCAAAAGAGATAATGGTCACTTATTATTGGTCCAAATCTATGTTGATGATATAATATTTGGATCAACCAACCAGGACATATGTGAAGAATTCACTTCAATAATGCAAGGAGAATTTGAAATGTCCATGATGGGAAAATTAAACTATTTCCTTCGACTTCATATCAAGCAACTTGAGCACGATATGTTCATTAATCAAGCAAAATATTGTAAAGACTTACTCAAAAAATTTGAAATGGAAAATTGCAAAGAAAGTACAACTCCAATGGGGTCTGGAACATATGTTGATAAAGATACATCAGGAATTTCAATCGACATATCCAAATATCGAGGTATGGTACCCCAAGGGTAGCATATGTAGCCTAGTTGGATACTCTGATTCAGATTATGTGGGATGCAAAACGGACCGTAAAAGCACCAGCGGCACTTGCCATGTCTTAGGCAATGCACTTGTTTCACGGTCTTGTAAAAAGCAAGCTTGTGTTGCACTTAGTACTGTTGAAGCTGAATACATTCCAGTAGGAAGTTGTTGTGCCCAGATTCTCTGGCTCAAACAGCAATTACATGACTATGGAGTTGATCTGGGATGCATTCCCTTAAGATGTGATAACACAACTGCAATAAACATCTCAAAGAATCCAATCATGCACTCTAGAACTAAACACATTGATATCGGACATCACTTTCTTCGGGATCATGTGCTTAAAGGTAATGTTGAGGTAACATTTGTTGATACACACAATCAATTGGCTGATATCTTTACAAAACCTTTACCTAAGGACTATTTTATAAGATCCGAAGAGAACATGGTATTTTAAATGAAAATGATCTTTAAAATTGCATGATACATATAGTCTGTCATCTCTCTTATATCTTGACAATAAATGATTTTTGATATATCTTGACATGTTGCAATTTTCATAAAAACTCAGTTTTTTAAGCAAAACTTTGCTTATGTAGTCGAATACCAATATATGTGTTCGAATACATACTTTCCCAAAATTTCCTGTATTCGAATACATCTTATTTGTAGTCGAATACACGTTCCCAGAACAATGTGTATTCAAATACAAGAAGGTGTAGTCGAATACACCTTCGCATTTTTGCCCAGATATAAAAGTTGTTTTACATTTTAGGGTTATTTTATATTTGGTATTCGAATACACAGCCGTAGCTTTTTCTCTCCTCTCCCAAAATCTCGTCCATCCTTCTTTCACTCAGTTACCCATTAACCCAACCTTGCAAACTACATCACTCTTTGGTTAAATACCAAAACCATCGGAGATATTCTGAATATTCCCTTTAATGGTGAAAAGTTTTGTCCCAACAAATTGTGTGAACTGGGTGATATCTCTAAGTATGATGCGTATGTTTCCGTCAGTCGGTTTGCCAAACGCACCATGGAACAAAAGAGGACTCAGGCAGGTTCCAAATATGCCCAACAATGGTATGGAGTGGGAAATATTACTGTTGATTATCGCCTTTTACACTATTTCCTTTGCTACATTCTGGTTCTGAAGTATGGAAATTACTGTAAGACCCATAATTTTTAAGTGTACTTTATGTATTTTAATGAATTTTTGGTATTGAACTCAGGGGCTTTTTGGCCAAGTTATTAATATTTTGGAGTTTATATGATCAAAAAGATATTTTGATACCAATTAGAATTACTCTTCGATAAATAAATTAATTTAACTGCGGTGAATCTTTTGCGAAGAGTTTAATGCGTTTTGGGTGAAAGGATAATTTAACAAATATCTAAAGGTTTTGAGATATTTGTTAATTATAATTAATATATATATATATATATATATATATATATATAGAAAAGGAAGGGAAGGAATTGAAAAGAAATGAAATAGAATGGAAAGAAAATGGAAGAAAGGAAAAGACAAGGAGAGAAAACAAAATTCCATCTTCTTCCTCCTCTGCCTCGCGAAAACCATTTTTCTCCCTTCCTCCATTGTTGCTCGTTTTTGCTTTCTTTTCTTTCCTTGGATTTCGAAATTGATAGTGGGTGATAGGGCAAGGATTTCTCAACTTCACTCTTCCACTTTGATTCGAAAACGGAGAAAAACGGTATTAGGGATTCAAACTCAAATCTCCCCGTTCCATCTAGATCTAAGCGTCGTTTCAAGAAGTGATAAAAGGGAAAGTTGCTCACCACTACACTACGGTGCTAGTGAGCTAACTTTGGAAGCGGCGTTGCGAACGGAGATTTTTACCGAATTTGCTCACGGTACCGAAATCGAACGAAAAAGCTAAAGTGAAGGTAAGGGCTCCTTCCAAACTTTTAGTTTGCATTTAGGACTTACTTGTGGATGTGTGGAAAAGAATTTGGTTAGTGTTAAAGTAATGTTTCGTGGAGAATGAATTGTAAACCCATTTATGTATGTTTTCGAGTATATGAAACTTGTTGTGTTGAGTGATGGATGGTGTTAATTTGTGTCGTCGTATTTGACGTGTTCTTAGTTAATACTGATGAAACTAGAGTTGTGTTTTGTGTGGTTTGTGTGGAAAATGATTTGGTGTGAATTATGGATTGAATGTGAAAGTATGTGTGAGTTTGTTTTGTGTGGTTTGTGTGGAAAATGATTTGGAGTGAATTATAGATTGAATGTGAAAGTTGATTTTATGTGGAATTTGAAAACCATTAAGTTAAACGAGTATTAAGAATGGGGAATCTCTTAATGTCTTGTTTACTTAATGTGAGTTTGTGAAAATCGTTTAACTTAACTGGGCGTTAAGAATGGGGAATCTCTTAATGTCTTAGTTACTTAATGTTGTTTGAAAATCGTTTAAGTTAACTGAGCGTTAAGAATGGGGAATCTCTTAATGTCTTGGTTACTTAATGTTAGTTTTGGAAAACCGTTTATGTTAAAAGAGTAATAAGAATGGGGAATCTCTTAATACTTCTGTTTGCTTAATGTTTTGTTTTGAAAATCGTTAAGTTAAATGAGTATTAAGAATGGGGAATCTCTTAATATCTGCGTTTACATAATGTCGTCGTAAAGATGATTTTGTGGAGAAATGAATTGTTGTGTTTTGGCATGAATTGTGTAATAAATTTGTGAATATGTTTGAGTTTGTTCTGTGTGGGATTTGAAAACCATTAAGTTAAATAAGTATTAAGAATGGGGAATCTCTTAATGTCTTGTTTACTTAATGTGTGTTTGTTTGTTGGAAAATCCTTTAAGTTAAATGAGAATTAAGAATGGGGAATCTCTTAATGTCTCGTTTACTTAATATTTGTTTTGAAAAATCGTATAAGTTAACTAGGCGTTAAGAATGGGGAATCTCTTAATGTCTTGGTTACTTAATGTTTGTTTTGGAAAATCTTTTAAGTTAAATGAGAATTAAGAATGGGGAATCTCTTAATGTCTCGTTTACTTAATATTTGTTTTGAAAATCGTTTAAGTTAAATAAGTATTAAGAATGGGGAATCTCTTAATGACTTATTTACTTTTTGTTGTTTTGGTAAATCGTTTAAGTTAAATAAGTATACAGAATGGGGAATCTCTTAATGTCTTGGTTACTTAATGTTTGTTTTGAAAATCGCTTAAGTTAAATGAGTATTAAGAATGGGGAATCTCTTAATGTCTCGTTTACTTAATGTTTGTTTTAGTAAACTGTGCAGACCCTAGATAGGTGGCACCTTGGTAAACGGTACGGGCCCGTGACAGGCAGTACGTTTATGGTTTACGATTATTGGTAAGTTGTGCAGACCCGTTATAGGTGGCACCTTGGTAAACGGTACGGGCCCGTGATAGGCAGTACGTTTACGACTTACGTTTCTTGGTAAAAGGTACGGGCCTGTGATAGGCAGTACGTTTATGGTTTACGATTTTTGGTAAGTTGTGCAGACCCAGGATAGGTGGCACCTTGGTAAACGGTACGGGCCCGTGACAGGCAGTAAGTTTACGACTTATGTTTCTTGGTGAATTGTGTTTGTCCGTGAGAGACTGCACAGGGGTTTGTCCGTGAGAGACTACGCCCTGGTGAATTGTGTTTGTTCGTGAGAGATTGCATAGGTGTTTGTCCGTGAGAAACTGCACAGGTGTTTGTCCGTGAGAGACTACACCCTGTTAAATTGTGAATTGTTGGTTCATTTTGTCCGTGTGGGTATTGTGTTATAAGTGTTAAGTGTTATGTTTTGGAATTTGGTCATAACATGTTTGATTGCAATACCATTTCGAAAATTGATGATGTTGTAGTAATTGTGTTATAAGTGTTAAGTGTTATGGTTTGGAATTTGGTGATAACATGTTTGATAGCAATACCATTTCGAAACTCCTGATGTTGTAGTAATTGTGTCATAAGTGTTAAGTGTTATGTTTTGGAATTTGGTGATAACATGTTTGATTGCAATACCATTTCGAAAACTCATGATGTTGTAGTAATTGTGTCATAAGTGTTAAGTGTTATGTTTTGGAATTTGGTGATAGCATGTTTGATTTCAAAACTATTTCGAAACTCATGATGTTGTAGCGATTGCGTTATTAGGGCTAAGTGTTAAGATTTGGGATTATGCATGAATGTGATTGAGTTAGTTTA
>JBBPBT010000374.1:1360583-1503892 GCA_037974875.1 Cicer bijugum
ATTTTGTAACATGTTTTTCAAAAACCATTTAAGAAATCGATTTGCCAAATCGATTGGATTCATTACAGGGGCTCTGTCTTTCACGAAATCGATTTGCCCAATCGATTGGATTCAATACAGGGGCTATGTTTGTCAGGAAATCGATTTACCCAATCGATTGAGTCAATCGATTTACCCAATCGATTGAGTCAATCAATTTACCCAATCGATTGATTTAAGCTCAGAGTTCAGTTTTCACTAAAAACTTTCAGGAAATTGATTTCCCCGATCGATTGGATTAGTGGAAAATCTAATTTTGAGTTAGATAATTGATTGTTGAATTGATTTATCAATGTTTTGGTGAGTTATGTATTACTTGATGGATTGAGAACTTTCTTTTGTTTTCATTTATATTTGGCAAGCATTACATGAACTTTTAGCATGTGGAAAATCCTTCTAAGATGTTTGACAAATTGAAAAGGTTATTTGTGCATTGAAAAGCTTAAATGTTAAGTGTTAACTGTTAATTTCGGTTGGTGACCCTTTACAACTATTGTGGATGAGCGTTAAGAATGGGGAATCTCTTAATGTCTTGGTTACTTAATGTTAGTTTTGGAAAACCGTTTATGTTAAAAGAGTAATAAGAATGGGGAATCTCTTAATACTTCTGTTTGCTTAATGTTTTGTTTTGAAAATCGTTAAGTTAAATGAGTATTAAGAATGGGGAATCTCTTAATATCTGCGTTTACATAATGTCGTCGTAAAGATGATTTTGTGGAGAAATGAATTGTTGTGATTTGGCATGAATTGTGTAATAAATTTGTGAATATGTTTGAGTTTATTCTGTGTGGGATTTGAAAACCATTAAGTTAAATAAGTATTAAGAATGGGGAATCTCTTAATGTCTTGTTTACTTAATATGTGTTTGTTTGTTGGAAAATCCTTTAAGTTAAATGAGAATTAAGAATGGGGAATCTCTTAATGTCTCGTTTACTTAATATTTGTTTTGAAAAATCGTTTAAGTTAACTGGGCGTTAAGAATGGGGAATCTCTTAATGTCTTGGTTACTTAATGTTTGTTTTGAAAAATCTTTTAAATTAAATGAGAATTAAGAATGGGGAATCTCTTAATGTCTCGTTTACTTAATATTTGTTTTGAAAATCGTTTAAGTTAAATAAGTATTAAGAATGGGGAATCTCTTAATGACTTATTTACTTTTTGTTGTTTTGGAAAATCGTTTAAGTTAAATAAGTATACCGAATGGGGAATCTCTTAATGTCTTGGTTACTTAATGTTTGTTTTGAAAATCGCTTAAGTTAAATGAGTATTAAGAATGGGGAATCTCTTAATGTCTCGTTTACTTAATGTTTGTTTTAGTAAACCGTGCAGACCCGTGATAGGTGGCACCTTGGTAAACGGTACGGGCCCGTGACAGGCAGTACGTTTATGGTTTACGATTATTGGTAAGTTGTGCAGACCCGTTATAGGTGGCACCTTGGTAAACGGTACGGGCCCGTGATAGGCAGTACGTTTACGACTTACGTTTCTTGGTAAAAGGTACGGGCCTGTGATAGGCAGTACGTTTATGGTTTACGATTTTTGGTAAGTTGTGTAGACCCGGGATAGGTGGCACCTTGGTAAACGGTACGGGCCCGTGACAGGCAGTAAGTTTACGACTTATGTTTCTTGGTGAATTGTGTTTGTCCGTGAGAGACTGCACAGGGGTTTGTCCGTGAGAGACTACGCCCTGGTGAATTGTGTTTGTTCGTGAGAGATTGCATAGGTGTTTGTCCGTGAGAAACTGCACAGGTGTTTGTCCGTGAGAGACTACACCCTGTTAAATTGTGAATTGTTGGTTCATTTTGTCCGTGTGGGTATTGTGTTATAAGTGTTAAGTGTTATGTTTTGGAATTTGGTCATAACATGTTTGATTGCAATACCATTTCGAAAATTGATGATGTTGTAGTAATTGTGTTATAAGTGTTAAGTGTTATGTTTTGGAATTTGGTGATAACATGTTTGATAGCAATACCATTTCGAAACTCCTGATGTTGTAGTAATTGTGTCATAAGTGTTAAGTGTTATGTTTTGGAATTTGGTGATAACATGTTTGATTGCAATACCATTTCGAAAACTCATGATGTTGTAGTAATTGTGTCATAAGTGTTAAGTGTTAAATTTTGGAATTTGGTGATAGCATGTTTGATTTCAAAACTATTTCGAAACTCATGATGTTGTAGCGATTGCGTTATTAGGGCTAAGTGTTAAGATTTGGGATTATGCATGAATGTGATTGAGTTAGTTTATGAATTTTTGAAAGAATACACAGGGAAATCGATTTACCCAATCGATTTTGTAACATGTTTTTCAAAAACCATTTAAGAAATCGATTTGCCAAATCGATTGGATTCATTACAGGGGCTCTGTCTTTCACGAAATCGATTTGCCCAATCGATTGGATTCAATACAGGGGCTATGTTTGTCTGGAAATCGATTTACCCAATCGATTAAGTCAATCGATTTACCCAATCGATTGATTTAAGCTCAGAGTTCAGTTTTCACTAAAAACTTTCAGGAAATTGATTTCCCCGATCGATTGGCTTAGTGGAAAATCTAATTTTGAGTTAGATAATTGATTGTTGAATTGATTTATCAATGTTTTGGTGAGTTATGTATTACTTGATGGATTGAGAACTTTCTTTTGTTTTGATTTATATTTGGCAAGCATTACATGAACTTTTAGCATGTGGAAAATCCTTCTAAGATGTTTGACAAATTAAAAAGGTTATTTGTGCATTGAAAAGCTTAAATGTTAAGTGTTAACTGTTAATTTCGGTTGGTGACCCTTTACAACTATTGTGGAAATCTGGGCTTTGCCCTCAGATGAGAGCCAGGATGATCCTACCGGTTCGTACCCTACAGATGGGAATGCTTGATTGGAGCTACGTTAGGAGGATCTCACGGGGCGCGTGGAGATCATTCAGGGTGTTTAGTTGTTTTGTAAAATGATCAGACAAGGTTGATACAGAGGGAACATATGTCTTTCTTTTGGGTTGCTTTTATTTTTAAATTGGAAGACTGTACCACATTTGTTATGTAAATATTTTGAATTCATATTTTGAGAACTTTTCCCGCTGCTTGTAAATTATAATGACTTAATTATTTATCCAATAGTGTTACTTATTTATTTCTCTGTTTTATTTTAATTTCTTTGGGAAAAAAAAATACACCCTCGCTTTGAAAAATGGGGTGTTACAATTACTCCCAAATTTCGGAGTTTGAATTACAAATTATGAATTTCATGTATGAAGGTCGTCAACTAAATTTGGCATACTTTGTGAAATCTATTATGTTTGGATATCAAGTGGCAATTGGATTACCATATGCGAAGGAAGTTTCCCGGATTTTGGAACACTTTGATGTGGACTTCTCTGATGAAGTTATGTTTACACCCACCAAAGAAAATATGTTGGATTTAGGTGTCTTGCGTAGCATGAGGATCATATGGAATGAGGAGCTGGAATAAGATGCTGCACACAACGACACTGCTGGACCCTCAAATGCTGCTGCTCAAGAAGATGAAGATGGCGAGGAAACTGCGTATGATGATGATTATATCACCAATCAAATGATCATGACCCGCATTGATTCTTTCCAAACCTTCTTCCAAACTCAATTTGACAATTTGGCCACTTCTATCGACACTCGCTTCTAGAATATTGAAACTACTATTGCTCGCAATCATGACTCTTTATCTCAGGACATTAGTAGTTTATCGGACAATCTCTCCACAACAACAATATTTTGTAATAATCAAAAAGGGGGAGAATGTAAACCACATTTTATGATGAAGACAGAGATCACCAATTATGGTCAATGCAACAAGATCAAAAAGAAGATAAAAAATCTTCATAATAAGCATCAAATCCAAACAATAGATGATAAAATGTAAAGGTATATGATACAAACCAATATTTCAAATACATAAGAACAAGTCATATTTACATATGCTTCTAAAATATTTTCAAAAGTCAAAACAACATTAACAAAGTATTTAAAATCATATTTTTGACTAATTACATAAGTGTATTCGAATACACCATCTTGTATTCAAATACAACTTAAGTCCGAAGCAAATATCTAAAAGTTGTATTCGACTACAACTATGTGTAGTCGAATACACTTCAAGTCAGTGGCCAAAATTCTTATATGTGTATTCGACTACAACCATCTGTAGTCGAATACAAAGTAAGTTAGTGGCAAATTTTCGCTAATCTGTATTCGACTACCCCAATGTGTATTCAAATACAAGATGTAAATTTTGAATATTTTTGAACGTTATAAAGAGGTGTATTCGAATACACATATCCTGTATTCGAATACAACTGGAAACAATACAATTTTTAAGATCTAGAATGGCTCTAGAACATTGTATTTTTTCATCAAACCTCTTGGATCAATGGCCACGAATTTGAAGGGATGTTTATGGAGTATAAATACCCCATAACTTCAGATAAAAAAAACACAATCCTTGAATCATTACGTTGAACAACTTTGAACAAAATTCTAATTTTTTTACAAAGTACTAGAGTTCCATTTTCATATCATTCTAAAAGGTTCTCAAGTACTTGAATTGTTATTGGATTGTTTAATCATATATCTCACTTTATTCTTATTCAAATCTTATTGTATCACTTGTAAAAGAAAGTAGGAATTTCTAAAAGATAGCTTAATCTAAGAAGTATTGTTAAAAGTTTGTAGCAAGAATCCCAGGGTGGGAGTTGTACATTTTCTGACAAGTATTGGATCAACCTCTTGGTTATAAAGGGAACCAGGATAAATCTTAAAGTGTCCATTGTAACACCCCGTTTTTCAATGCGATGGTGTATTTTTTTTTAAAAGAAATTAAAATACAACAGAGAATTAAATAAGATAAATCCTTTGGATAAATAATTTAGTCATTATAATTGACAAACAGCCGAAAAGTTTTTCAAAACATAAATCCAAAGCATGACCTGATGTCAACAATAGTACATGTACATCCTTCCAACTTAACATAAAAGTAGCCCAAAAGAAAGACATATGTGTCGTGGGTGACAACCTAGTATGATCATTCTATACATAACAAAAATACTATACGCCTTGAGTAATCTCCACGCGCCCCGTGAGATTCTCTTAACGTAGCTTCAATCAAGCACTCCCATCCACATTCCCATCCGAAGGGTACGAACCGGTAGGATCATCCTGACTCTCATTTGAGGGCAAAGCCCACATTTTCACAATAATTGTAAAGGGTCACCAACCGAAATTAACAGTTAACACATATCATTCAAGCTTTTAAATGCACAAATAACCTTTTCAAATTATCATGCATCTTAGAAGGGTTTTCCATATGCAAAAAGTTCATATAATGCTTGTCAAATGTAAATGAAGTCAAAAGATACATTGATACATTGATAATCTATTAAGAAATCCATTATCTAACTCAGTCCAATACATTGATAATCAATTGAGAAATCCATTAAGTAATACATCAAGTAATACATAACTGACCAATACATTGATAATCAATTGAGAAATCCATTATCTAACTCAAAATCAGATTTTCCACTGAGCCAATCGATTGGGCAAATCGATTTCGTGAAAGACCGAGCCCCTGTATTAGCCAAATCGATTGGGCAAATCGATTTCGTGAAAGACAGAGCCCGTGTAATGAATCCAATCAATTTACTAAATCGGTTTCTTAAGTTGTTTTGAAAAAACATATTACAAAGTCGATTGGGTAAATCGATTTTTGGCAAGGGAAGTCCCTGTAACTCATCAAATCGGTTGGGTAAATCGATTTCCCTGTATATTCTTTCAAAAATACATAAACTAACTCAATCACATTCAAACACCACTCCAAACCTTAACACTTAGCAATACCCATACATTCACCACGACATTATGAGTTTCGAAATCGTTTTAAAATCTAACATACTATCACACAATTCCAAAACATAACTCTTAGTACAATCAACACAATCACAATTTGAATCAAACACACTTACACATAGTTTCAAAACATAACACTTAGCAAAATCAACACAATCATAATTTGAATCAACCACGACTCGTGTGTCAAGCACCCTAATGCAATGCGTATATGCCAAAATGCATGGACTCGGAATTCCAAACCAAAACCCTCCTCGAAGGGCCGTAAATCATAATTATACCGCCTATCGCAGGCCAAAGTACCAATTACTGAGGTGCCACCTATCACGGGTCAGCACGATTTACTAAAAAGCGTAAATCGTAAATGTACCACCTATCACGGGTCAGTACTGTTTACCGAGGTGCCACCTATCACGGGTCAACTCGATTTACCAAAAGAAAAAGCGTAAGTCGTAAGTGTACCGTCTATCACATGCCAAAGTACTACTTATCGAGGTGTCACCTATCACGGGTCTGCACAACTTACCAAAAAGTAAATCGTAAACGTACCACCTATCACGGGTCAGTACAGTTTACTGAGGTGCCATCTATCACGGGTCAGCACAATTTACCAAATGAAATGCATGAGCATACACTAACTCCAATCACAACAATCGTTAAGTAAATACAGATATTAAAAGATTCCCCATTTTTAATACTCATTTACTTAACCGATTTTCACACCAAAACATTAAGCGAACAGACATATTAAGACATTCCCCATTCTTAACGCCCAGTTAACTTAAACGATTTTCCAAAGCAACATTAAGTAACTAAGACATTAAGAGATTCCCCATCCTTAACGCCTAGTTAACTTAAACGATTTTCACAAACTCACATTAAGTAAACGAGACATTAAGAGATTCCCCATTCTTAACACTCGTTTAACTTAATGGTTTTCACATTCCACACAAAACAACCTTTCACATTCAATCCATAATTCGCACCAAATCATTTTCCACACAAACCACACAAACACATCTCATGTTTCATCAGTATCAATTAAGAACACATCAAGAACAACAAACACAAATCAACACAATCCACCACTCAAACACACATGTTTCATTCACTCAAAATCATAGATAAATGAGTTTAAATTCATTTTCCACGAAGCATTCATCAATATAACCAAAACCTAACTCTAAGATTTTACCCATAAAGCCTTAGATACATTTTCCCAAATCAATACTCTAACCCTAACAAAAGTCTTTTCCACACAACTACAGATAAGTCCCTAAATGCAAACTAAAAGTTTGGAAGGAGCCCTTACCTTATCGTTAGCTTTAACGTCGATTTATGGCACCCCGATCAATTTCTGTAGAAACTTTGCTCGCGACGTCGCTTCCAAAATTAGCTCTCTAGCACCGTAGTGTAGTGGTGAGTAACTTTCCCTTCTATCCCTTCGCGAAATGAAGCTTGGATCTAGAAGAAACGGCAAGATTTGTGTTTGATGGTTTTGAAATCCCTAAACCCTTTTTCTTCGTTTTCGGATCAAAGAGGAAGAGTGAAGTTGAGTAGTCCTTGTCCTAGCAACCACTAAGCCTTGGGTTTCTATTCTTGAGTAAAAGGAAGCAAAGAAAAGCGAAAATGGAAGAAGGGGGGAAGGGGTTCACGTGAGGCTGAAGGAAGAAGATGGAAAGTTCTGTTTTCTCTCCTTTTTCTTTCTTTCCTTTCTTTTTCTTTTCTTTCTTTTTCCCTTCTTTTTCAACTACCATATCACTAAAAACACGAATATTTACTAACACCTAAATAACCCCCCCCCCCTCTTAGGTGTACATCTATACTTACATAATCCAATGACACAAATTAACTTATTGGATGCACAAGATTGCCTAAAAACTCTAATATGACAATAATAAACTTAAGGAGAATGAAAATGACATAAATGTTAATCCAATGACAAAAACACACCTATTGGAAGCACACGATTGGTTTAAATCCCTAATTGGACAAGAATAAGGCTAGGGAGGAGAAATAACCTAAATGTTAATCAAATGACACAAATGAACTTATTGGATGCACAAGATTGGTTATAAACCTAATTGGACTAGAATAATCCAAAGGAGAATGAAAATGACCTAAATGTGAATTCAATGACACAAATACATTTTTTGGATGAATAAGATAATTTAAAACCTTAATTACAGAAGAATAACCATAGGGAGGACTAAAATGACCTAAATGTGATTCCAACGACACAAATGAACTTATTGGATGCACAAGATTTGTTATAAATCCTAATTGGACTAGAATAATCCTAAGGAGAATGAAAATGACCTAAACGTCCATCCAATGACACAAATACACCTATTGGATGCACAAGATTGTTTAAAACCCTAATTGGACAAGAATAACCCTAGGGAGGACGAAAATGTCCTAAATCTTATTCCAACAACACAAATGAACTTATTGGATGCACAAGATTGCTAAAAAACCTTCATGGAGAAGAATAATCCAATGACACAAACACACCTATTCGATGAACAAGAATAATTAAAAACCCTAATTAGACAAGTGAACTTATTGGATACAGAAGATTGGTTAGAATCCCTATTTTGACTAAAATAAGGTTAAGAATAAGGAAAATAACCTAAATGTTAATCCAATGACACAAACACACCTATTGGACACTCAAGATTGTTGAAAAACCCTAATTGGACTAGAATAATTCAATGGAGGATCCAAATGACCAAAATGCTTATCCAATGAAACAAACACACCGATTGGATACACAAGATTGTTAATCCAATGACACAAATGAACTTATTCGATGCATATGATTGCTTTAAAACTCTAATTTGATTTGAACAATCCTAAGGAGTATGAAAATGACCTAAATGTTAATCCAATGACACAAAGACACCTATTGGATGCACAAGATTGGTTAAAACCCTAATTGGACAAGAATAAGCCTAGGGAGGACGAAAATGACCTAAATGTTGACCCAACGACACAAATGAACTTATTGGATCCACAAGAATAAGCCTCAGGAAGACGGAAATTACCTAAATGTTAATTGAATGACACAAATACACCTATTGGATGAACCTAACAAATTAAAAACACTAATTGCACAAGAATAAGCCTAGGGAGGACAAAAATGACCTAAATGTTATTCAAATTACACAAATAAACTTATTGGATGCAGAAGATTGCTTACAAACCCATATCGGACTAGAATAATTGTAGAGAGAATGAAGATCACCTAAATGTTAATCTAATGAAACAAACAAACCTATTGGATGGACAAGATTGGTTGAAAACCCTAATTTGGCAAGAATAAGCCTAAGGATGACGAAAATGACCTAAATGTTAATCCAATGATACAAATGAACTTATTGGATGCACAAGATTGCCTAAAAACTCTAATATGACTAGAATAAACTTAAGGAGAATGAAAATGACCTAAATGTTAATCGAATGACAAAACCACACCTATTGGAGGCACAAGATTGGTTTAAATCCCTAATCGGACAAGAATAAGCCTAGGGAGGAGAAATAACCTAAATGTTAATCCAATGACACAAATGAACTTAATGGGTGCACAAGATTGGTTATAAACCCTAATTGGAGTAGAATAAGCTTAAGGAGGATGGAAATGACCTAAATGTTAATTCAATGACACAATCGCACCTATTGGAAGAACCTAAATATTTAAAACAGTAATTGGACAATAATAAGGCTAGGGAGGACGAAAATGACCTAAATGATAATCCAATGTGACAAATGAACTTATAGGATGCAGAATATTTCTTAAAAACTATAGTTGGACCAGAATAATCCTAGGAAGAATGAAATTCACCTAAATGTTAATGGAATGACACAAACACACCTATTGGATTCATAAGATTGGTTAAAAACCCTAACTGGACTAGAATAAGCCTATGGAGGATGAAAATGACCTAAATGTTAACAAAATGACACAAACACACCAAATGGATGCACAAGATTGGTTAAAAACCCTAATTGGACAAGAATAATCCTAGGGAGGACGAAAATGACCTAAATGTTAATCTAATTACACAAATGGACTTATTGGATGCACAAGATTTCTAAAAAAACCCTAACTGGGCTAGAATAAGCCTAAGGAGGATGAAAATGACCTAAACGATAATCCAATGACACAAACACACCTATTGGATTCACAAGATTGGTTAAAAACCCTAATTGGACAAGAATAATCCGAGGGAGAACGAAAATGACCTAAATGTTAATCCAATGACACAAATGAACTTATTGGATGCACAAGATTGACAAAAGAACCCTAACTGGACTAGAATAAGCCTAAGGATGATAAAAATGACCTAAATGTTATTCGAATGTAACTAGCACACCTATTGGATGCTCAAGATTGATGAAAAACACTAAGTGGACAAAAATAAGCCCATCGAAGACAAAAATGAATTAAATGTACATCCAATTACAAAAACAAATGTATTCGATACAACAGTTTGGTAAAAAAACGCAAATCGGAGAACAATAAGCCTAGGGAGGACAAAAATGAGGTAAATGATAATACAATGACACAAGCACGTCTATTGGACGCACAAGATTGGTTAAAAACTCTAATTGGACATGAATAAGCATAGGGAGGAAGAAAATTTCATAAATGTAAACTTTATCACAGAAATACACCAATTGGATGCTCAAGAATAGTTAAAAACCCATAGTAGACAAGAATAATCCCAGGGAGGACGAAAATGCCCAAAACGTTAATACGATGACACAAATAAACTAATTGGATGAACAAGATTGCTTAAAATCGTAATTGGGCCAAAATGAACCAAGGCAGGACGAAAATGACCTAAATGTTAATCCAATCACATAAATAAACTTGTTGAATGCAGAAGATTGCTTACAAACCCATATCGGACTAGAATAACTGTAGAGAGAATGAAGATCACCTAAATGTTAATCTAATGAAACAAACAAACCTATTGGATGAACAAGATTGGTTGAAAACCCTAATTTGGCAAGAATAAGCCTAAGGATGACGAAAATGACCTAAATGTTAATCCAATGATACAAATGAACTTATTGGATGTACAAGATTGCCTAAAAACTCTAATATGACTAGAATAAACTTAAGGAGAATGAAAATGACATAAATGTTAATCCAATGACAAAACCACTCCTATTGGAGGCACAAGATTGGTTTAAATCCCTAATAGGACAAGAATAAGCCTAGGGAGGAGAAATAACCTAAATTTTAATCCAATGACACAAATGAACTTATTGGGTGCTCAAGATTGGTTATAAACCCTAATTGGAGTACAATAAGCTTAAGGAGGATGGAAATGACATAAATGTTTATTCAATAACACAATCACAACTATTGGAAGAACCTAAATATTTAAAACAGTAATTGGACAATAATAAGCCTTGGGAGGACGAAAATGACCTAAATGATAGTCCAATGAGACAAATAAGCTTATAGGATGCAGAAGATTTCATAGAAACCAAAGTTGGACCAGAATAATCCTAGGAAGAATGAAATTCACCTAAATGTTAATGGAATGACACAAACACACCTATTGGATTCATAAGATTGGTTAAAAACCCTAACTGGACTAGAATAAGCCTACGGAGGATGAAAATGACCTAAATGTTAACAAAATGACACAAACACACCAAATGGATGCACAAGATTGGTTAAAAACCCACATTGGACAAGAATAATCATAAGGAGGACGAAAATGATCTAAATGTTAATCTAATTACACAAATGAACTTATTGGATGCACAAGATTTCTTAAAAAAAAACCCTAACTGAACTAGAATAACCCTAAGGAGGATGAAAATGACACTAGACGATAATCCAATGACACAAACACACCTATTGGATTCACAAGATTGGTTAAAAACCCTAATTGGACAAGAATAATCCGAGGGAGGACGAAAATGACCTAAATGTTAATCCAATGACACAAATGAACTTATTGGATGCACAAGATTGACAAAAGAACCTATAGAATAAGCCTAAAGATTGTGTTAATCCAATGACACAAATGAACTTATAGAATAAGCCTAAGGATGATAAAAATGAGCTAAATGTTAATCGAATGTAACTAGCATACCTATTGGATGCTCAAGATTGATGAAAAACACTAAGTGGTCAAAAATAAGCCCATCGAAGACGAAAATGAATTAAATGTGCATCCAATTACAAAAACATTTAGGTCATTCGATACACCAGTTTGGTAAAAAAACGCAAATCGGAGAACAATAAGCCTAGGGAGGACAAAAATGAGGTAAATGATAATATAATGACACAAGCACGTCTATTGGACGCACAAGATTGGTTAAAAACTCTAATTGGACATGAATAAGCATAGGGAGGAAGAAAATTTCATAAATGTAAACTTTATGACAGAAATACACCAATTGGATGCCCAAGAATAGTTAAAAACCCATAGTAGACAAGAATAATCCCAGGGAGGACGAAAATGCCCAAAACGTTAATACGATGACACAAATAAACTAATTGGATGAACAAGATTGCTTAAAAACTCAAATTTGACTAGAATAAGCATAAGAAGGAGGAAAATGACCTAAATAATTATCCTAATACAAAAACACACCTATTGGACGCACAAGATTGCTGAAAAACCCTAATTGGACTAGAATAATCCTACGGAGGACGACAATTCAGTAAATTTTAATCCAATGACACAAACACACCTATTGGATGCACAAGATTGTTAATCCAACGACACAAATGAACTTATTGGATGCACAAGATTGATTATAAACCCTAATTCGACTACAATAATCCAAAGGAGAATGAAAAAGACCTAAATGTGAATTCAATGACACAAATACATCTATTTGATGCACAAGATTGTTTAAAACGGTAATTGGAGAAGAATAACCCTAGGGAGCACTAAATGTTATTCCAATGACCTAAATGTGAATCCAATGACACAAAGACACCTATTGTATGCACAAAGACACTTATTGGATTCACAACATTGGTTAAAAATCCTTATTGCTTAATAATAAGCCTACGCAGGACGAAAATGACCTTAATGATAACACAACGACGAAGACACACCTATTGGTTGCACAAGATTGGTTAAAACCCCTAATTGGACATGAATAGGTCTAGGGAGGACAAAAATGACCTAAATGTAAATCTTATGATACAAACACACCAATTGAATGCACATGACAAGTTGAAAACGTTATTTTGACCAGAATAAGCATATGGAGGAAACTAAATGCCCTAAATGTTATTCCAATGACACAAATCAACTTATTGAATGCACAAGATTGCTTAAAAACCCTAATTGGACTAGAATACGCCTAAGTGGGAGTAAATTGACCTAAATAATCCTCCAACGACCCAAACACACCTATTGATTGCACAAGATTGCTTAAAAATGCAAATTGGACTAGAATAAGCCTTTGACGAATGAAAATGACTTAAATTTTAATCCAATTACACAAACACAACTACGGGATGCCCAAGATAGGCTAAAAACCCTAAATGGATATGAATTCGCCTACGGAGGAAGAAAATAACCTAAATGTTAACCTAATGACCCAAACAAACTTATTGGATACTCAAGATTGCTTAAAAATCGTAATTGGGCCAAAATGAACCAAGGCAGGACGAAAATGACCTAAATGTTAATCCAATCACATAAATCAACTTGTTGAATGCAGAAGATTGCTCAAAAACCCTCATTGGACAAGAATAAACTTATGGAGATTGAAATAAATGTTAATTCAATGACACAAACAAACGTATAGGATGCATAAGATTGGTTGAAGACCCTAATTGCACTAGAATAAGCCTAGGGAGAACGAAAATGACCTAAAGGTTAATCCAATGACACAAACACACCTATGGGATGCACAAGATTTGTTAAAAACCCTAATTGGATATAAAGAAGCCTAAGGGATATGAAAATGACAAAAATGTAAATCCAAATACACAAATGAACTTATTGGATCCACTAGATTGCTTAAAAACTCTAATTGGACTAGAATAAGCTTAAGGAGAATGAAAATGACCTAATGGTTAATCCAATGACATAGAAACACCTACTTGATGCACAAGATTGGGTCAAAACCCTAATTGGACAAGAATAAGCCTTGGGAGGAAAAAAATTACCAAAATGTTAATTAAATGACACGAATGATCTTCTTGGATGCACAAGATTGCCTAAAAATGCTAAATGGACTAGAAAAAGCCTCTGGAGGATGAAATTGTCTTAAATGTTAATACAATGACACCAATACACCTATTGGATGCACAAGACTGGCTAAAAACACTAATTGGACAAGAATAAGCCTAGGGAGGACGAAAATGATGTAAATTATAATCCATTGACACAAACACAACTATTGGATGACGAAAATCACCTAAATGTTAATCCAATGTCACAAATGAACTTATTGTATTCTCAAGAATTGTTAAAAACCCTAGTTGGACTAGAATAAGCTTAGGGAGGAAGAAAATTACATAAATATAAACTTTGTGACACAAACACATTAATTGGACGCACAAGAGTATTTAAAAACCCTAATTGGACAAGCAAGAGCCTAGGGAGGACGAAAATGCCACAAATGTAAATCCGATGACACAAATAAATTTATTTGATGCTCTAGATTGCTTAAAAACCTTAATTGGACTAGAATTAAATAACTATCCTTTAACACAAACACAACTATTGGACGCAAAAGATTGTTAAAAATCCTTAATTGGACTAGAATAAACCTATGGTAGACGAAAATGGCCTAAATGTTAATCCAATGACACAAACACACCTATTGGATGCACAAGATGGTTAATCCAATGACACAAATGAACTTATTGGATGCACAAGATTGCTTAAAACATTTAATTTGACTAGAATAAGCCTAAGGATAATGAAAATGACCTAAATGTTAATCCAATAACACAAATGAACTTATTGTATTCACAAGATTGCTAAATAACCCTAATAGGATTAAAATAAGCCTAAGGAGGACGCAAATGATCAAAATGTTAATCCATCGTCAAAAACAAACCTATTGGATGAACAAAAATATTTAAAAACCATAATTGGACAAGCATAAGCCTAGGGAGGAAGAAGATGACCTAAATGTTTATCCAATGACATAAACACACCTATTGGATGCACAAGATTGGTTAAGATCCCTAATTGGACAAGTATAAGTCTAGGGAAGGCAAAATGACTCAATTGTTAATCAAATGACATAAAACAACTTATTTGTAGCACAAGATTGCCTAAAACCCCTAATTTGATGCAACGACCTAAATGTTAATCCAATGACCCAAACACACCTATTGGATGCACAAGATTGGTTAAAAACCCTAATTTTCAAGAATAAGGATTGATAGGACGAAAATGACGTAAATGATAATCTAATGACACAAATGAATTTATTTGATGCACAAGATTGCTTGAAAACTCTAATTGGACTAGAATAATCCTAAGGAGAATGAAAATGATCTAAATGTTAATCCAATGACACAAATACACCTATTGGATGCACAAGATTGGTTAAACCCCTTATTGGACAAGAATAAGCCTAGGGAGAACGAAATAGACCAAAATGTTAATCCAATAACACAATTGAACTTATTGGATCCACAAGATTGCTAAAAAAACCCTCCTCGGAGTTGAATAAGCCTAAGGAGGACGGAAATGACCTAAATATTAAGCCAATGACACAAACACACCTATTGGATGAACAAGAATAATTAAAACCCCTAATTGTACAAGAATAAGCCTAGAGAGGACGAAAATGAACTAAATGATAATCCAATGATACAAATGAACTTATAGGATAATCCAATGATACAAATGATAATCCAAGATTGCTTAGAAACCCTAGTTGGGCTAGAATAAGCCTAGGGTGAACGAAAATCACCTAAATGCTAATCCAATGACACAAATACACCTATTGGATGCATAAGATTGGTTAAAAACACTAATTGGACTAGATTAAGCCTAAGGAGGATGAAAATGAGCTAAATGTTAATCCAATGACACAAACACACCTATTGGATCCACAAGATTGGTTAAAAAACCTAATTGATCAAGAATAAGCATATGGAGGACGAAAATGACCTATATGTTATAAACCCTAAATGAACGTATTTGACCCACAAGATTGCTTAAAAACCCTAAATGGACTAGAATAATCCTATGAAGGATTAGAATAACCTAAATATTTATCAAATGAAACAAACACACCTATTGGATACACAAGATTGTTAATTCAATGACACAAATGAACTTATTTGATGCATAAGATTGCTTTAAAACTCTAATTTGACTAGAATAATCTTATAGAGGATGAAAATGACATAAATGTTAATCGAATAACACAAACACACCTATTGGATGCACACTATTGGTTAAAACCTCTATGTGGACAACATTAAGCCTATATGTGAATCCAATGGCAAAAACAAACATATTTGATGCACCAGATTGGTAATAACTTTAATCGGACTACAATAAGCCTAGGGAGGACGAAAATGTCCTAAATTATAATACAATGACACAAACACACCTATTGGATTCGTAAGATTGTCTAAAAACCCTAATTGGACAAGAATAAGTCTAGGGAGGAATAAAATGACCAATCTTATGTAAACCAATCTTATGTAAACCATACGACACAAACATAACAATTGGATGCACATGACAAGTTAAAAACCCTATTTGGACAAGAATAAGCCTAGGGAGGATGTAAATGCCATAATTGTCAATCCAATGACACAAATAAACTTATTGGATGCACAAGATTGCATAAAAACCCTAATTGGACTACAGTATGCCTAAGAAGGAGGAAAATGACCTAAATAATTGTCCTATAAAACAAACACACCTATTGGACACTCAAGATTGTTTAAAAACCCTAATTCAACTAGAATAATTCTATGGAGAATCAAAATGACACAAACACACCTATTGTATGCACAAGATTGTTAATCCAAAGACACAAATGAACTTATTGGATCCACAAGATTGGTTAAAACCCTAATTGGACAAGAATAAGCTTAGGGAGGACAAAAATGAACTAAATGTTAATCCAACAACACAAATGAACTTATTGGATTGACAAGATTGCTAAAAACCATACTTGGAGTAGAATAAGCCTTTGGAGGATCGAAATGACCTATATGTTAATTCAATGACACATACACACCTATTGGGTGAACCTACATAATTAAAAACAGTAATTGGACAAGAATAAGTCTAGGCAGGACAAAAATCACCTAAATGATTATCTTAAAACACAAATGAACTTATATGATGCATAAGATTTCTTAGAAACCCTAGTTGGACAAGAATAAGCCTTGGGAGAATGAAAATAACCTAAATGTTAATCCAATGACACAAACACACCTAATGGATGCATAAGATTGGTTAAAAACCCAAATAGGACTAGAATAAACCTAAGGAGGATGAAAATGACCTAAATGTTAATCCAATGACACAAACAAACCTATTGGATGCATAACATTAGTTAAAAACCGTAACGACGAAAATGACCTAATTGTTAATCCAATGACACAAATGAACCTATTGGACCCACAAGGTTGCATAAAAACTCTGACTGGGCTAGAATAATCCTAACGAGGATGAAAATGACCAAAATGTGAATTCAATGACACAGACGCATCTTTTGGATGCACAAGATTGGTTAAAACTATAAGTGGACAAGATTAATCCCATGTAAGACGAAAATGACCTAAATGTGAATCTAATGACAAAAACAAATTTATTCAATACACAAGATTGGTTAAAAACCCTAATCGGACAACAATAAGCCTAGGGAGGACGAAAATGAGCTAAATGATAATACAATGACACAAGTACACCTATTGGGTGCACAAGATTGGTTAAAAACCCTAATTGGACAAGAATAAGCATAGGAAGGACGAAAATTACATAAATGTAAACTTTATGACACAAACACACCAATTGGAGGCACAAGATTAGTTACAAACCCTAATTGGACAAGAATAAGCCTAGGGAGAACAAAAATGCCCTAAATGTTAATCTGATGACACAAATAAACTTATCGAATGCACAAGAATGCTTAAATACCCTAATTGGACTAGAATAAGCCTAAGAAGGACAAAAATGACCTAAATAATTGTCCTGTAACACAAACACACCTATGGGACGCAGAAGATTGCTGAAAAACACTAATTGAACTAGAATAATCCAACGGAGGACGAAAATGGCCTAAATGTTAATCCAATGATATAAACAAACCTATTGGATGCACAAGATTGTTAATCCAATGACACAAATGAACTTGTTGCATGCACAAGATTGCTTAAAAACGCTAATTTGACTAGAATAAGCCTAAGGAGAATGAAAATGACCTAAATGTTAATCCAATGACACAAAGACACCTATTGAACGAACAAAGACACTTATTGGATGCATAAGATTGGTTAAACACAGTAATTTGACTAGAATAAGGTTGAGGAGGATGAAAATGACATCAATGTTAATCCAATGACAGAAACACACGTATTGGATGCCTAAGATTGGTTAAAAACCGTAATTGATGAAGAATAAGCCTATGGACGACGAAAATGACCTAAATATTAATCCAATGACACAAATGAACCTATTGGATGCACACGATTGTTTAAAACCTCTAAGTGGACAACATTAAGCCTATATTGGTAAAAACCTTAATCGGACAATAATAAGCCTAGGGAGGACGAAAATGACCTAAATTATAACACAATGACACAAACACACTAATTGGATGCGTAAGATTGACTAAAAACCCTAATTGGACAAGAATAAGTCTAGGGAGGACTAAAATGACCTAAATGTAAACCATACGACACAAACACAACAATTGGATACACAAGACTAGTTAAAAACCCTATTTGGACAAGAATAAGCCTAGGGAGGATGAAAATGCCATAATTGTTAATCCAATGACACAAATAAACTTATTGGATTCACAAGATTGCTTAAAAACCCTAATTGGACTACAGTAAGCCTAAGAAGGAGGAAAATGACCTAAATAATTGTCCTATAACACAAACACACCTATTGGATGCGCAAGATTGTTGAAAAAGCCTAATTGGACTAGAATATATCTATGGAGAATCAAAATGAACTAAATGTTAATCCAATGACACAAACACACCTATTATTTGCACAAGATTGTTAATCCAAAGATACAAATGAACTTATTGGATGCACAGGATTGGTTAAAAGCCTAATTGGACAAGAATAAGCCTAGGGAGGACGAAAATGACCTAAATGTTAATCCAACCACACAAATGAACTTATTGGATGCACAAGATAGCTAAAAACCCTACTTGGGGTTGAATAAGCCTATGGAGGATCGAAATGACCAAAATGTTAATTCAACGACACATACACACATATTGGATGAACCTACATAATTAAAAACAGTAATTGGACAAGCATAAGTCTAGGCAGGACGAAAGTGACCTAAATGAGTATCCTCTAAAACAAATGAACTTATATGATGCATAAGATTGCTTAGAAACCCTAGTTGGACATGAATAAGCCTAGGGAGAATGAAAATCACCTAAATCTTAATCCAATGACACAAACACACATATTGGATGCATAAGATTGGTTAAAAACCGAAATTGGACTAAAATGAACCTAAGGAGGATGAAAATGACCTATATGTTAATCCAATGACACAAACACACCAATTGGATGCATAACATTAGTTAAAAACCGTAAGTGATTAAGAATAAGCTTATGGACGACGAAAATGACCTAATTGTTAATCCAATGACACAAATGAACCTATTGGACCCACAAGGTTGCATAAAAACCCTGACTGGGCTAGAATAATCAAACGAGGATGAAAATGACCAAAACGTGAATTCAATGACACACACGCATCTTTTGGATGCACAAGATTGGTTAAAACTCTAAGTGGACAAGATTAATCCCATGTAAGACGAAAATGACCTAGATGTGAATCCAATGACAAAAACAAACCTATTCGAGACACAAGATTGGTTAAAAACCTAATCGGACAACAATAAGCCTACGGAGGACGAAGATGAGCTAAATGATAATATAATGACACAAGTACATCTATTGGGTGCACAAGATTGGTTAAAAACCCTAATTGGACAAGAATAAGCCTAGGGAGAACGAAAATGCCCTAAATGTTAATCCGATGACACAAACAAACTTATTGCATGCACAAGAATGCTTAAATACCCTAATTGGACTAGAATAAGCCTAAATAATTGTCCTGCAACACAAACACACCTATGGGACGCATAAGATTGCTGAAAAACCCTAATTGGACTAGAATAATCCAACGGAGGACGAAAATGGCCTAAATGTTAATCCAATGATATAAACACACCTATTGGATGCACAAGAGTGTCAATCCAATGACACCAATGAACGTATTGGATGCACAAGATTGATTAAAAACGCTAATTTGACTAGAATAAGCCTAAAGAGAATGAAAATGACCTAAATGTTAATCCAATGACACAAAGACACCTATTGAATGCACAAAGACACTTATTGGATGCATAAGATTGGTTAAACACAGTAATTGGACTAGAATATGGCTAAGGAGGATGAAAATGACATCAATGTTAATCCAATGACAGAAACACACGTATTGGATGCATAAGATTGGTTAAAAATCGTAATTGATCAAGAATAAGCCTATGGACGATGAAAATGACCTAAATGATAATCCAATGACACAAATGAACCTATTGGATGCACACGATTGGTTAAAACATCTAATTGGACAACATTAAGCCTACATGTGAATCCAATGGCAAAAACAAACCTATTCGATACACCAGATTGGTAAAAACCTTAATCGGACAACAATAAGCCTAGGGAGGACGAAAATGACCTAAATTATAATACAATGAAACAAACACACATATTGGATGCATAAGATTGGCTAAAAACCCTAATTGGACAAGAATAAGCCTAGGGAGGACAAAAATGACCTAAATGTAAACCATACGACACAAACACACCAATAGGATGCACAAGACTAGTTAAAAACCATATTTGGACAAGAATAAGCCTAGGGAGGATGAAAATGCCATAATTGTTAATCCAATGACACACATAAACTTATTGGATGCACAAGATTGCTTAAAAACTCTAATTGGACTACAATAACCCTACTTGGAGTTGAATAAGCCTATGGAGGATCGAAATGACCTAAATGTTAATTCAACAACACATACACACATATTGGATGAACCTATATAATTAAAATTAGTAATTCGACAAGAATAAGTCTATGCAGGATGAAAATCACCTAAATGATTATCCTATAACACAAATGAACTTATATGATGCATAATATTGCTTAGAAACCGTAGTTGGACAAGAATAAGCATAGCGAGAATGAAAATCACCTAAATGTTAATCCAATGACACAAACACACATATTGGATGCATAAGATTGGTTAAAAACCCAAATAGGACTAGAATAAACCTAAGGAGGATGAAAATGACCTAAATGTTAATCCAATGACACAAACACACCTATTGGATGAATAACATTAGTTAAAAACCGTAAGTGATCAAGAATAAGCCTATGGACGACGAAAATGACCTAATTGTTAATCAAAATGACACAAATGAACCTATTGGACCCATAAGATTGCATAAAAACCCTAACTGGGCTAGAATAATCCTAATGAGGATGAAAATGACCAAAATGTGAATTTAATGATACACACGCATCTTTTGGATGCACAAGATTGGTTTAAACTCTATGTGGACAAGATTAATCCCATGTAAGACGAAAATGACTTAAATGTGAATCCAATGACAAAAACAAACCTATTCGAGACACAAGGATGGTTAAAAACCCTAATCGGACAACAATAAGCCTAGGGAGGACGAAGATGAGCTAAATGATAATACAATGACACAAGTACACCTATTGGGTGCACAAGATTGGTTAAAAACCCTAATTGGACAAGAATAAGCTTAGGGATGACAAAAATTACATAAATGTAAACTTTATGACACAAACACACCAATTGAATGCACAAGATTAGTTACAAACCCTAATTGGACAAGAATAAGCCTAGGGATAATGAAAATGCCCCAAATGTTAATCTGATGACTCAAATCAACTTATTGAATGCCCAAGAATGCTTAAAAACCCTAATTGGACTAGAATAAGCCTAAGAAGGACGAAAATGACCTAAATAATTGTCCTGCAACACAAACACACATATGGGACCCAGAAGATTGTTGAAAAACCCTAAATGGACTAGAATAATCCAATGGAGGACGAAAATGGCCTAAATGTTAATCCAATGATATAAACACACCTATTGGATGCACAAGATTGTTAATCCAATGACACCAATGAACTTATTGGATGCACAAGATTGCTTAAAAACGCTAATTTGACTAGAATAACCCTAAGGAGAATGAAAATGACCAAAATGTTAATCCAATGACACAAAGACACCTATTGAATGCACAAAGACACTTATTGGATGCATAAGATTGGTTAAACACAGTAATTGGACTAGAATAAGGCTAAGGAGGATGAAAATGACATCAATGTTAATCCAATGACAGAAACACACGTATTGGATGCATAAGATTGGTTAAAAATCGTAATTGATCAAGAATAAGCCTATGGACAATGAAAATGACCTAAATGATAATCCAATGACACAAATGAACCTATTGGATGCACACGATTGGTTAAAACCTCTAATTGGACAACATTAAGCCTACATGTGAATCCAATGGCAAAAACAAACCTATTCGATACACCAGATTGGTAAAAACCTTAATCGGACAACAATAAGCCTAGAGAGGACGAAAATGACCTAAATTATAATACAATGACACAAACACACCTATTGGATGTGTAAGATTGGCTAAAAACCCTAATTGGACAAGAATAAGCCTAGGGAGGACAAAAATGACCTAAATGTAAACCGTACGACACAAACACAACAATTGGATGCACAAGACTAGTTAAAAACCCTATTTGGACAAGAATTAGCCTAGGGAGGATGAAAATGCCATAATTTTTAATCCAATGACACAAATAAACTTATTGGATGCACAATATTGCTTAAAAACCCTAATTGGACTACAATAAGCCTAAGAAAGAGGAAAATGACCTAAATAATTGTCCTATAAGACAAACATACCTATTGGACGCCCATGATTGTTGAAAAACCCTAATTGGACTAGAATAATTCTATGGAGAATCAAAATGAACTATATGTTAATCCAATGACACAAACACACCTATTGTATGCACAAGATTGTTAATCCAAAGACACAAATGAACTTATTGGATGCACAAGATTGGTTAAAACCCTAATTGGACAAGAATAAGCCTAGGGAGGACGAAAATGACCTAAATGTTAATCCAACCACACAAATGAACTTATTGGATGCACAAGATTGCTAAAAACCCTACTTGGAGTAGAATAAGCCTATGGAGGATCGAAATGACCAAAATGTTAATTAAACGACACAAACACACATATTGGATGAACCTACATAATTAAAAATAGTAATTCGGCAAGAATAAGTCTAGGCAAGACGAAAATCACCTAAATGATTATCCTATAACACAAATGAACTTATATGATGCATAAGATTGCCTAGAAACCATTGTTGGACAAGAATAAGTCTAGGGAGAATGAAAATCACCTAAATGTTAATCCAATGACACAAACACACATATTGGATGCATAAGATTGGTTAAAAACCGAAATTGGACAAGAATAAACCTAAGGAGGATGAAAATGACCTAAATGTGAATCCAATGACACAAACACACCTATTGGATGCATAACATTAGTTAAAAACCGTAAGTGATCCAGAATAAGCCTATGGAAGATGAGAATGACTTAATTGTTAATCCAATGACACAAATGAACCTATTGGACCCACAAGGATGCATAAAAACCCTGACTGGGCTAGAATAATCCTAACGAGGATGAAAATGACCAAAATGTGAATTCAATGTCACAGACGCAACTTTTGGTTGCACAAGATTTGTAAGACCCGTGATTTTAAATCCTAAGTTATACAATTTTAGGGTATTTTGTGTTAAATTGCTTAGGCTTTTAACCCAGTTTTCGGTATTTAGTGAGTTAAAGGCCGAAAATATATTTTTGGAAATTGGATTAAAATTATTTGTCGAAGAATAATTTATTTAAGTTTCGAAGAATTTAATTCTGGGCGGTTTTGTTCAAAATATATCAGCTTGCTGAAAATCGTATCTGTCAATTGAGTTGCGACGAGAGTAGATATTTTTATCAAAATAGTTTGAGATGTGAGAGTTGTTGGAAATTTGTTGGTTTGATTATATATTTATATATATATATATATATATATATATTAAGTAATTATATATATATATATATATATTAAGTATATATATGTAGAAAGAAAAGGAAAGGAGGGAAATGGAGAGAAAAGAAAAACAAAGGAAAGAAAGAGAAAGGAGAGAAAATGGAAATTTCCATCTTCTTCCTCCCCTACCTCGCGTGCTTTTTTTTCCTCCTTCCTCCATCTTCATCCATTTTCGTTCTTCCTTGCTTCCTTGAGTTCGAAATTGATAGTGGGTGATAGGACAATGATTTCTCAACTTCACTCTTCCTCTTTGATTCGAAAACGGAGAAAAACGGTATTAGGGATTCAAACTCAAATCTCCCTGTTTCATTTAGATCTAAGCGTCGTTTCAAGAAGTGATAGAAGGAAAAGTTGCTCACCACTACACTACGGTGCTAGTGAGCTAACTTTGGAAGCGGCGTTGCGAGTGGAGATTTTTACCGGATTTGCTCACGGTACCGAAATCGAACGAAAAAGCTAAAGTGAAGGTAAGGGCTCCTTCAAAACTTTTAGTTTGCATTTAGGGACTTACTTGTGGTTGTGTGGAAAAGAATTTGGTTAGGGTTAAAGCAAGGTTTTATGGAGAATGAATTTTAAACCCATTTATGTATGATTTTGAGTATATGAAACTTGCCGTGTTTGAGTGATGGATTATGTTGATTTGTGTTCGTTGATTTGACGTATTCTAAATTGATAACTGATGAAATTTGAGTTTGTTTTGTGTGGTTTGTGTGGAAAATGATTTGGAATGAAGTAGGGATTGAATGTGAAAGTATGTTTGAGTCGGTTTTGTGTGGTTTGTGTGGAAAATGATTTGGAATGAAGTATGAATTGAATGTGAAAGTATGTGTGAGTTTGTTTTGTGTGGTTTGTGTGGAAAATGTTTTGGAGTGAATTTTGGATTGAATGTGAAAGTTGGTTTTGTGTGGAGTTTGAAAACCATTAAGTTAAACGAGTATTAAGAATGGGGAATCTCTTAATGTCTTGTTTACTTAATGTGAGTTTGTGAAAATCATTAAGTTAACTGGGCGTTAAGAATGGGGAATCTCTTAATGTCTTAGTTACTTAATGTTGTTTAAAAATCGTTTAAGTCAACTGACCGTTAAGAATGGGGAATCTCTTAATGTCTCGGTTACTGAATGTTTGTTTTTGAAAATGGTTTCAGGGAAACGAGTATTAAGAATGGGGAATCTCTTAATGACTTGTTTACTGAATGTTTTGTTGTGGAAATTGATTAAGTCAAAAGTATATTAAGAATGGGGAATCTCTTAATATGTCTGTTTACTTAATGTTTTTGTGTGAAAATCGGTTAGGTAAATGAGTATTAAAAATGGGGAACCTTTTTATATCTGCATTTACTTAACGCTTGTTGTGAATGGAGTTGGTGTATGCTCATGCATTTCATTTGGTAAATTGTGTTGACCCGTGATAGGTGGCACCTCGGTAAACTGTACTGACCCGTGATAGGTGGTACGTTTACGATTTACTTTTTGGTAAGTTGTGCTGACCCGTGATAGGTGGCACCTCGGTAAGTAGTACTTTGGCCTGTGATAGGCGGTACCCTTACGACTTACGCTTTTTCTTTTGGTAAATCGTGCTGACCCGTGATAGGTGGCACCTCGGTAAACAGTACTGACCCGTGATAGGTGGTACGTTTACGATTTACGCTTTTTAGTAAATCGTGCTGACCCGTGATAGGTGGCACCTCGGTAATTGGTACTTTGGCCTGCGATAGGCGGTACAATTATGATTTACGGCCCTTCGAGGAGGGTTTTGGTTTGGAATTCCGAGTCCATGCATTTTGGCATATACGCGTTGCATTAGGGTGCTTGGCACACGAGATGTGATTCATGTAAATTTATGATTGTGTTGTTTTTGCTAAGTGTTATGGTTTGAAAATAAGTGTAAGTGTGTTTAATTCATATTGAGATTGCGTTGATGGTTCTAAGAGTTATGTTTGGAATCGTGTGATAGTATGTTAGATTGTAAAACGTTTTCGAAACTCATAATGTCGTGGTAATTGTATGGTTATTGCTAAGTGTTAAGGTTTGAAGTGGTGTTTGAATGTGATTGAGTTAGTTTATGTATTTTTGAAAGAATATACAGGGAAATAGATTTACCAAATCGATTTGGTGAGTTACAGGGGCCCTGTTTTGCACGAAATCGATTTATCCAACCGATTTTGTAAGTTGTCTTTCAAAATCATTTAAGAAATCGATTTGGTAAATCGATTGGATTCAATTGGATTCAAGTCAGGGGCTTTGTCTTCCAAAAATCGATTTGCTCAATCGATTGGATTCAATACATGGGATCTGTCTGTGTGTCAATCGATTTACCCAATCGATTGAGTCAATCGATTTACCCAATCGATTGATTTAAGCCCAGAGTTCAGTTTTCACTAAAAACTTTCAGGAAATTGATTTACCCAATCGATTGGCTTAGGGGAAAATCTTATTTTGAGTTTGATAATTGATTGCTCAATTGATTTATCCATGTTTTGGTGAATTACGTATTACTTGATGGATTGAGAACTTTCTTTTGATTTCATTTACATTTGGCAAGCATTACATGAACTTTTAGCATATGGAAAATCCTTCTAAGATGCATGATAAGTTGAAAAGGTTATTTGTGCATTTAAAAGCTTAAATGTTATGTGTTAACTGTTAATTTCGGTTGGTGACCCTTTACAACTATTGTGGAAATCTGGGCTTTGCCCTCAGATGAGAGTCAGGACTATCCTACCGGTTCATACCTTGTGGATAGGGATGCAGATAAGAATGCTTGACTGGAGCTACGTTAGGAGGATCTCACGGGGCGCGTGGAGATCACTCAGGGTGTTTAGTGTGTTTTGTAGAATGATCAGATTAGGTTGACATAGAGGGAATAAATGTCTTTCTTTTGAATTGTGTTTATTTTAAATTGGAAAATTGTATCTTTACTAATATTGTCAGCATGACAGTTTGTTTTCGATGGGTTCCATGTACCATTTTTTGAGGTGTAAATACTCTGGATTCATATTTCGAAAAACTTTTCCGCTGCTTATAAATTTTAATGGCTTAGTTATATATATATCCAAAGGTTTTATTTTATTAATTTGCTCGGTTTTATTTATTTCCTTGTTGTATTTTTAATTTCTTTCGGAAAAAAAATATACCCTCGCTTTGAAAAACGTGGTGTTACAAGATTGGTTAAAACTCTAAGTCGACAAGATTAATACCATGTAAGACGAAAATGACCTAAATGTGAATCCAATGACAGAAACAAACCTATTTGAGACACAAGATTGGTTAAAAACCCTAATCGAACAACAATAAGCCTAGGGAGGACGAAGATGAGCTAAATGATAATACAATGACACAAGTACACCTATTGGGTGCACAAGACTGGTTAAAAACCCTAATTGGACAAGAATAAGCTTTGGGAGGACGAAAATTACATATATGTAAACTTTATGACACAGACACACCAATTGGATGCACAAGATTAGTTACAAACCAAAATTGGACAAGAATAAGGCTAGGGAGAACGAAAATGCCCTAAATGTTAATCCGATGACACAAATAAACTTATTGAATGCACAAGAATGCTTAAAAACCCTAATTGGACTAGAATAAGCCTAAGAAGGACGAAAATGACCTAAATATTTGTCCTGTAACGCAAACACACCTATGGGACGCATAAGATTGCTGAAAAACCCTAATTGGACTAGAATAATCCAACGGATGACGAAAATGGCCTAAATGTTAATCCAAAGACACAAACACACCTATTGGATGCACATAATTGTTAATCCACTGAAACAAATGAACTTATTGCATGCACAAGATTGCTTAAAAACTCTAATTTGACTTGAATAAGCCCAAAGAGAATGAAAATGACCTAAATGTTAATCCAATGACACAAATACACCTATTGAATGAACAAAGACACTTATTGGATGCATATGATTGGTTAAACACAGTAATTGAACTAGAATAAGGCTAAGGAGGATGAAAATGACATCAATGTTAATCCAATGACAGAAACAAACGTATTGGATGCATTAGATTGGTTAAAAACCATAATTGATCAAGAATAAGCCTATGCACAAGACTCATTAAAACCTCTAAGTGGACAACATTAAGCCTATATGTGAATGCAACGGCAAAAACAAACGTATTCGATACACCAGATTGGTAAAAACCTTAATCGGACAACAATAAGCCTAGGGAGGACGAAAATGACCTAAATTATAATACAATGAAACAAACACACCTATTGGATGCATAAGATTGGCTAAAAACCCTAATTGTACAAGAATAAGCCTAAGGAGGACAAAAATGACCTAAATGTAAACCATACGACACAAACACACCAATAGGATGCACAAGACAACTTAAAAACCATATTTGGACAAGAATAAGCCTAGGGAGGATGAAAATGCCATAATTGTTAATCCAATATACACATAAACTTATTGGATGCACAAGATTGCTTAAAAACCCTAATTGGACTACTGTAACCCTACTTGGAGTTGAATAAGCCTATGGAGGATCGAAATGACCTAAATGTTAATTCAACGTTAGTAATTCGACAAGAATAAGTCTAGGCAGGATGAAAATCACCTAAATGATTATCCTATAACACAAATGAACTTATATGATGCATAATATTGCTTAGAAACCGTAGTTGGACAAGAATAAGCATAGCGAGAATGAAAATCACCTAAATGTTAATCCAATGACACTGTAAGACCCATAATTTTTAAAGTGTACTTAATGTATTTTAATGGATTTTGGTTTTGAACTTAGGGGCTATTTAGCCAAGTTATTAATATTTTGGAGTTTATATGATCAAAAGATATTTTGATGCTTGATTAAAGTTACTCGTCGATAAATAAGTTAATTAACTACGGTGAATCTTTTACGAATAGTTTTATGCGATTTGGGTAAAAGAGTAATTTAATAAATATCTATAAAGTTGGAGATATTTGTTAATTATTATTAATATATATATATATATATATATATATATAAAAGGAAAAGAAAGAAATAAGGAGAAGAGAAGTAGAAAGGAAAGAAAAAGAGAGAAAGGAAAAACAAAGGAAGGAAAATCAGAATTTCCTTCTTCCACCATGCCTCGCGAGCACCAAATTTCTTCCTTCCTCCATTGTTGCTCGTTTTTGCTTCCTTTTCTTTCCATAGAGTTCGAAATTGATAGTGGGTTATAGGACAAGGATTTCTCAACTTCACTATTCCTCTTTGATTCGAAAACGGAGAAAAACGGTATTAGGGATTCGAACTCAAATCTCCCCATTTCATCTAGATCTAAGCGTCGTTTCCAGAAGTGATAGAAGGGAAAGTTGCTCACCACTACACTACGGTGCTAGTGAGCTAACTTTGGGAGCGGCGTTGCGAGCGGAGGTTTTTACCGGATTTGCTCACGGTACCGTAATCGGACGTAAAAGCTAAAGTGAAGGTAAGGGCTCCTTCCAAACTTTTAGTTTGCATTTAGGGCATTATCTGTAGTTGTGTGAAAAAGATTTTGTTAGGATTGAAGTGTTGATTTGGGGGAAAATGAGTCTAAGGCTTTGCGGGTATGATTTTGAGTGAATGAAACTTGTGTTGATTTGTGTTCGTTGTTTTTGACGTGTTCTTAGTTAATACTGATGAAACTGGATATGTGTTTTGTGTGGTCTGTGTTGAAAATGATTTGGGGTGAATTATGGATTGAATGTGAAAGTATGTTTGAGTTTGTTTTGTGTGGTTTGTGTGGAAAATGATTTGGAGTGAAGTATAGATTGAATGTGAAATTTGGTTTTGTGTGGAATGTGAAAACCATTAAGTTAAACGAGTATTAAGAATGGGGAATCTCTTAATGTCTTGTTTACTTAATGTGAGTTTGTGAAAATCGTTTAAGTTAACTGGGCGTTAAAAATGAGGTATCTCTTAATGTCTTAGTTACTTAATGTTGTTGAAAAATCGTTTAAGTTAACTGAGCGTTAAGAATGGGGAATCTCTTAATGTCTTAGTTACTTAAAGTTGTTGGAAATCGTTTAAGTTAACTGAGCGTTAAGAATGGGGAATCTCTTAATGTCTTAGTTACTTAATGTTTGTTTTTGAAAATGGTTTCAGTGAAATGAGTATTAAGAATGGGGAATCTCTTAATGACTTGTTTACTGAATGTTTTGTTGTGAAAATCGTTAAGTTAAATGAATATTGAGAATGGGGAATCTCTTGATATCTGCGTTTACTTAATGTCGTCGTAAAAATGATTTTCATGGGGAAATGAATTGTTGTGTTTTGGCGTGAATTGTGTATTAAATTCGTGAATATGTTTGAGTTTGTTCTGTGTGGGATTTGAAAACCATTAAGTTAAATAAGTATTAAGAATGGGGAATCTCTTAATATCTTGTTTACTTAATGTGTGTTTGTTTGTTTGAAAATTGTTTAAGTTAACTGGGCGTTAAGAATGGGGAATCTCTTAATGTCTTGGTTACTTAATGTTTGTATTGAAAAATCATTTAAGTTAAATGAGAATTAAGAATGGGGAATCTCTTAATATCTTGTTTACTTAATGTGTGTTTGTTTGTTTGAAAATTGTTTAAGTTAACTGGGCGTTAAGAATGGGGAATCTCTTAATGTCTGGGTTACTTAATGTTTGTTTTGAAAAATCGTTTAAGTTAAATGAGAATTAAGAACGGGGAATCTCTTAATGTCTCGTTCACTTAATGTTTGTTTTTGGAAAATCGTTTAAGTTAAATGAGAATTAAGAATGGGGAATCTCTTAATGTCTCGTTTATTTGATATTTGTTTTGAAAATCTTTTAAGTTAAATAAGTATTAAGAATGGGGAATCTCTTAATGACTTATTTACTTAATGTTGTCTTGAAAATTGTTTAAGTTAACTGGGCGTTAATAATGGGGAATCTCTTAATGTCTTGGTTACTTATTGGTTGTTATGGTAAATCATGCTGACCCGTGATAGGTGGCACCTCGGTAAACTGTACTGACCCGGGATAGGTGGTACGTTTATGATTTACATTTGGTAAGTTGTGCTTACCCGTGATAGGTGGCACCTCGGTAAGCAGTGCTGACCCGTGATAGGTGGTACCCTTACGACTTATGCTTTTTCGTTTGGTAAATCGTGTTGACCCGTGATAGGTGGCACCTCGGTAAACAGTACTGACCAGGGATAGGTGGTACGTTTACGATTTACGTTTGGTAAGTTGTGCTGACCCGTGATAGGTGGCACCTCGGTAAGTAGTGCTGACCCGTGATAGGTGGTACCCTTACGACTTACGCTTTTTCGTTTGGTAAATCGTGCTGGCCCGGGATAGGTGGCACCTCGGTAAACAGTACTGACCCGTGATAGGTGGTACGTTTATGATTTACATTTGGTAAGTTGTGCTGACCCGTGATAGGTGGCACCTCGGTAAGCAGTGCTGACCCGTGATAGGTGGTACCCTTACGACTTACGCTTTTTCGTTTGGTAAATCGTGCTGACCCGTGATAGGTGGCACCTCGGTAAACAGTACTGACCCGGGATAGGTGGTACGTTTACGATTTACGTTTGGTAAGTTGTGCTGACCCGTGATAGGTGGCACCTCGGTAAGTAGTGCTGACCCGTGATAGATGGTAACCTTACGACTTACGCTTTTTCGTTTGGTAAATCGTGCTGACCCGGGATAGGTGGCACCTCGGTAAACAGTACTGACCCGTGATAGGTGGTACGTTTAAGATTTACGTTTGGTAAGTTGTGCTGACCCGTGATAGGTGGCACCTCGGTAAATAGTACTAACCCGTGATAGGTGGTACGTTTACGACTTACGTTTCTTGATGAATTGTGTTTGTCCGTGAGAGACTGCACAGGTGTTTTTCCGTGAGAGACTACACCCTGTTAAATTGTGAATTGTTGGTTCATTTTGTCCGTGTGGGTATTGTGTTATAAGTTGAAAGTGTTATGTTTTGGAATTTGGTGATAACATGTTGATTGCAATACCATTTCGAAATTCATGATGTTGTAGTAATTGTGTTATAAGTGTTAAGTGTTATGTTTTGGAATTTGGTGATAACATGTTTGATTGCAATACCATTTCGAAACACCTGATGTCGTAGTAATTGTGTCATAAGTGTTAAATGTTATGTTTTTGGAATTTGGTGATAACATGTTTAATTGCAATATTATTTTGAAAGTCATGTTGTTGTAGCGATTGCGTTATCAGTGCTAAGTGTTAAGATTTGGGATTATGTATGAATGTGATTGAGTTAGTTTATGAATTTTTGAAAGAATACACAGGGAAATCGATTTACCCAATCGATTTGATGAGTTACAGGGGCCCTGTCTTCCACGAAATCGATTTACCCAATCGATTTTGTAATATGTTTTTCAAAACCATTTAAGAAATCGATTTTCCAAATCGATTGGATTCATTACAGGGGCTCTGTCTTTCACGAAATCGATTTGCCTAATCGATTGGATTCAATACAGGGGCTCTGTCTGTCAATCGATTTACCCAATCGATTGAGTCAATCGATTTACCCAATCGATTGAGTCAATCGATTTACCCAATCGATTGATTTAAGCCCAGAGTTCAGTTTTCACTAAAAACTTTCAGGAAATTGATTTCCCCGATCGATTGGCTTAGTGGAGAATCTTATTTTGAGTTAGATAATTTACTGCTCAATTGATTTATCAATGTTTTGGTGAGTTATGTATTACTTGATGGATTGATAACTCTATTTGATTTCATTTACATTTGGCAAGCATTATATGAGCTTTTAGCATATGGAAAATCCTTTTAAGGTGCATGCTTAGTTGAGAGGATATTTTGCGCATTTAAAAACTTAAATGTTATGTGTTAACTGTTAATTTCGGTTGGTGACCCTTTACAACTATTGTGGAAATCTGGGCTTTGCCCTCAGATGAGAGCCAGGATGATCCTACTGGTTCGTACCCTACGGATGGGAATGTAGGTGGGAATGCTTGATTGGAGCTACGTTAGGAGGATCTCACGGGGCGCGTGGAGATCATTCAGGGTGTTTAGTTGTTTTGTAAAATGATCAGACTAGGTTGACACAGAGGGAACAGATGTCTCTCTTATGGGTAGCTTTTATTTTTAAACTGGAAGACTGTACCACTTTCCTTATGTAAACATTTTGAATTCATATTTTGAGAACTTCTTCCGCTGCTTGTAAATTTATAATGACTTAATTATTTATCAAAAGGTGTTATCTTATTTATCTCTCTGTTTTATTTTAACTTCTTTTAAAAAAAAAAAAAATACACCCTCGCTTTGAAAAACGGGGTGTTACAGTGTGGTATCAGAGCTTTGGTTTGGTTTTCTTTGGGGGCTGTGGAACCATTGGTTCAAGATTGTAGGTTAGGAGTCGTTGTCTGATCATGTGTCGGTTTAGGTGGTTTGAGTTGTCAAGTTCATAATAACTACTATGTGCTGATGTGGTCGGAAGTTATTTTTGGAATTATTGAAGTAGTGTTAAGACTCTACTTGATGATGGTTTTATAGGGAAACCATGCTGCCAAGGAGGAATGACGTTCCGAGAGCCAATGCCAATAGGGGTGATCGAATGGCGGAGGCTATGAATAACATGGCTGCTTCTATTGCTGCACAGACTGCTGCCAAGACTCAACGTGATCTCGAAAAGAGTGAAAGAGAGATTCGTGCTGCAGAGTCAAGAGGATTAAGAGACTTTCGTCGTTACAATCCTCCCATGTTTGAGGGGGATGAGAATTCAGAGAAAGCATATCAATGGATGCAAGAAGTGGAGAAGATCTTCGAAATGATTAACTGTCAGGCGGGAGTGAAGGTCAACTATGCCACGTATATGCTACTAGGAGATGCCCAGTACTGGTGGAGCAGTACCAGATTGTTGATGAGATCAGCTCACGAGGAGGTGAACTAGGAATCTTTCAAAAGGAAGTTTTTAGACAAATACTTCCCGATGAGTACCAGGACTAGACTGGGTGATGATTTCCTAAGACTGCATCAGGGGAACATGACCGTGGGCGAATATGCTGCTAAGTTTGAATCACTATCAAGGCATTTCAGATTTTTCCGTGAAGAGATTGACGAGCCATTCTTGTGTCATCGTTTCCAAGACGGACTAAAGTATGAGATTCAAGACTCTATCTTACCCTTGGGAATTCAACGTTTCCAAGTTCTTGTGGAAAAATGTAGAGAAGTTGAGGATATGAAGAATAGGAGAGCCAACCGAGGAGGGAATTTTAACTCAGGAGGGCCTAGTCGGGTGAAGTATCAGAACAAGGGAAAACAAGTTGCTAAACCTTATAATCGACCAGATGATAACAACGGGGGACAGAATAACCCAGGGAACCGAGACTTTGGGAGACAAGTGGGACAAGGGATACGATGTTTCCGATGTGGAGAAGAGGGAGATTACGCTTATGCTTGTACCTTTAACAGTCCTACTTGCTACAATTGCCATAAACCAGGGCACTTTGCAAAGAATTGCAAGGCTCCGAAGGTGGAACCAATGGTGAATGTAGCTAGGATTACTCTTCCTACTGCTAGAGGACATGTTTATTGTGTCGGCGCTGAAGTTGGAAATTTATCTAGCAATCTGATTCAATATGACTGTGCGATTACAGGTAACCCCCTAACTACACTTTCTAATTCGGGGACAACCCATTCCTTCACTACTATGGATTGTATGAATCGTTGGAAATTATCTGCGTCGTCACTACCCTTTTGATTTGGTTGTTTTACGCCTGTTAAGACTTTGACTGAAAATATTGCATGTTTACATTGCCAAGTAATTGTCCATAATAGAGATTTCTCGATTAATTTGATTTGTTTACCTCTACAATAACCCAAGTTCATTCTTGGTATGGATTGGAAGTCCTATCATTAGGTAATGACATATTGTACTCAATGTGTCGGTGTCAGACTTAGTGTTTAGGCTTGGTACTAGATGGATGTTCCGTACTAGGTGGAACATCAGCGACCTGCTGGGGTGTTGCAACCTCTAGATATATCTGAGTGGAAGTGGGACAGCATTTCCATGGACCTTATAACTGAATTGCCAACAACAAGAAGAAAGAATGATTCTATATGGGTGATAGTGGATCGACTGACTAAATCCGCACACTTTTGCCAATGAAGACCACCTATAAGGTAGATCAGCTAACAAAAGTTTACATTGTCGAAATTGTGAGATTACATTGTCGAAATTGTGAGACCGTGATCTAAAGTTCACATCACATTTTTGGAGTGCATTGCACGAAGCGTTGGGAACGAAACTACGATTGAGTTCAGCTTACCATCCCCAAACGGATGGACAGACTGAAAGAACAAATCAGTCCCTTGAAGATCTGTTGAGAGCATGTGTGTTAGATGATAGAGGAAGTTGGGATGATGTACTTCCGTTGATTGAGTTCACCTACAACAATATTTTCCACGCGAGTATTGGAATGGCGCCATATGAGGCTTTATACGGACGCAAGTGTCAAACGCCCTTGTGTTGGTATAAGGACGGTGAAAATATGATCGTCGGACCAGAGATGGTGCAACAGACTACAGCTAAGGTGAAGAAAATCAACGAGAAAATGAAGACTTCACAGGATCGTCAGAAGAGCTATGCGGACAAGCGTCGCAGACTTTTAGAATTCGAACAGGGTGAGCATGTGTTTCTGAGAGTCACACCTACTACTGGAGTTGGTAGAGCATTGATTTCGAAGAAGTTGACTCCGAAATTCATTGGACCATATCAGATTTCTGCACGAATTGGGCCCGTTGCTTATCGGATTGCATTACCTCCGATACTGTCCAATATTCATGACGTGTTTCATGTGTCACAGTTGAGGAAATATCTTGCTGATCCATCTCATGTGATCGAACCAGACACAATCCAGCTAAAGGATAACTTGTCATTCGAAGTACCACCTGTGTGAATTGATGACAGGAAGATCAAGCGATTGAGGACCAATGATGTTTCGTTAGTCAAGGTGATTTGGAACCCAATTACTGGAGACGCGACTTGGGAACTGGAGAGTAAGATGATAGAACAACACCCAGAGTTATTTATCGACGCATTGTTTCGAGGACGAAACTAATTTTAGGGGGGTAGTAATGTAAGACCCATAATTTTTAAAGTTTACTTTATGTATTTTAATGGATTTTGGTTTTGAACTCAGGGGCTTTTTAGCCAAGTTATTAATATTTTGGAGTTTATATGATCAAAAGATATTTTGATGCTTGATTAAAATTACTCGTCGATAAATAAGTTAATTAACTGCGGTGAATCTTTTACGAATAGTTTTATGCGATTTGGGTAAAAGAGTAATTTAATAAATATCTATAAAGTTGGAGATATTTGTTAATTATTATTAATATATATATATATATTTATATATATATATTTATATATATATATATATAGAAAAGGAAAAGAAAGAAATAAGGAGAAGAGAAGTAGAAAGGAAAGAAAAAGAGAGAAAGGTAAAACAAAGGAAGGAAAATCAGAATTTCCTTCTTCCTCACTGCCTCGCGAGCACCAAATTTCTTCTTTCCTCCATTGTTGCTCGTTTTTGCTTCCTTTTCTTTCCATAGAGTTCGAAATTGATAGTGGGTTATAGGACAAGGATTTCTCAACTTCACTCTTCCTCTTTGATTCGAAAACGGAGAAAAACGGTATTAGGGATTCGAACTCAAATCTCCCTATTTCATCTAGATCTAAGCGTCGTTTCAAGAAGTGATAGAAAGGAAAGTTGTTCACCACTACACTACGGTGCTAGTGAGCTAACTTTGGAAGCGGCGTTGCGAGTGGAGGTTTTTACCGGATTTGCTCACGGTACCGTAATCGGACGTAAAAGCTAAAGTGAAGGTAAGGGCTCCTTCCAAACTTTTAGTTTGCATTTAGGGCCTTATCTGTAGTTGTGTGGAAAAGATTTTTTTAGGATTGAAGTGTTGATTTGGGGGAAAATGAATCTAAGGCTTTACGGGTATGATTTTGAGTGAATGAAACTTGTGTTGATTTGTGTTCGTTGTTTTTGACGTGTTCTTAGTTAATACTGATGAAACTGGATATGTGTTTTGTGTGGTCTGTGTTGAAAATGATTTGGTGTGAATTATGGATTGAATGTGAAAGTATGTTTGAGTTTGTTTTGTGTGGTTTGTGTGGAAAATGATTTGGAGTGAAGTATGGATTGAATGTGAAATTTGGTTTTGTGTGGAATTTGAAAACCATTAAGTTAAACGAGTATTAAGAATGGGGAATCTCTTAATGTCTTGTTTACTTAATGTGAGTTTGTGAAAATCGTTTAAGTTAACTGGGCATTAAAAATGAGGAATCTCTTAATGTCTTAGTTACTTAATGTTGTTGAAAAATCGTTTAAGTTAACCGAGCGTTAAGAATGGGGAATCTCTTAATGTCTTAGTTACTTAAAGTTGTTGGAAATCGTTTAAGTTAACTGAGCGTTAAGAATGGGGAATCTCTTAATGTCTTAGTTACTTAATGTTTGTTTTTGAAAATGGTTTCAGTGAAATGAGTATTAAGAATGGGGAATCTCTTAATGACTTGTTTACTGAATGTTTTGTTGTGAAAATCGTTAAGTTAAATGAATATTGAGAATGGGGAATCTCTTGATATCTGCGTTTACTTAATGTCGTCGTAAATATGATTTTCATGGGGAAATGAATTGTTGTGTTTTGGCGTGAATTGTGTATTAAATTCGTGAATATGTTTGAGTTTGTTCTGTGTGGGATTTGAAAACCATTAAGTTAAATAAGTATTAAGAATGGGGAATCTCTTAATATCTTGTTTACTTAATGTGTGTTTGTTTGTTTGAAAATTGTTTAAGTTAACTGGGCGTTAAGAATGGGGAATCTCTTAATGTCTTGGTTACTTAATGTTTGTTTTGAAAAATCGTTTAAGTTAAATGAGAATTAAGAATGGGGAATCTCTTAATATCTTGTTTACTTAATGTGTGTTTGTTTGTTTGAAAATTGTTTAAGTTAACTGGGCGTTAAGAATGGGGAATCTCTTAATGTCTTGGTTACTTAATGTTTGTTTTGAAAAATCGTTTAAGTTAAATGAGAATTAAGAATGGGGAATCACTTAATATCTTGTTTACTTAATGTGTGTTTGTTAGTTTGAAAATTGTTTAAGTTAACTGGGCGTTAAGAATGGGGAATCTCTTAATGTCTTGGTTACTTAATGTTTGTTTTGAAAAATCGTTTAAGTTAAATGAGAATTAAGAACGGGGAATCTCTTAATGTCTCGTTCACTTAATGTTTGTTTTTGGAAAATCGTTTAAGTTAAATGAGAATTAAGAATGGGGAATCTCTTAATGTCTCGTTTACTTGATATTTGTTTTGAAAATCGTTTAAGTTAAATAAGTATTAAGAATGGGGGAATCTCTTAATGACTTATTTACTTAATGTTGTCTTGAAAATTGTTTAAGTTAACTGGGCGTTAAGAATGGGGAATCTCTTAATGTCTTGGTTACTTATTGGTTGTTATGGTAAATCATGCTGACCCGTGATAGGTGGCACCTCGGTAAACTGTACTGACCCGGGATAGGTGGTACGTTTATGATTTACATTTGGTAAGTTGTGCTGACCCGTGATAGGTGGCACCTCGGTAAGCAGGGCTGACCCGTGATAGGTGGTACCCTTACGACTTACGCTTTTTCGTTTGGTAAATCGTACTGACCCGTGATAGGTGGCACGTCGGTAAACAGTACTGACCCGGGATAGGTGGTACGTTTACGATTTACGTTTGGTAAGTTGTGCTGACCCGTGATAGGTGGCACCTCGGTAAGTAGTGCTGACCCGTGATAGGTGGTACCCTTACGACTTACGCTTTTTCGTTTGGTAAATCGTGCTGACCTGGGATAGGTGGCACCTCGATAAACAGTACTGACCCGTGATAGGTGGTACGTTTATGATTTACATTTGGTAAGTTGTGCTGACCCGTGATAGGTGGCACCTCGGTAAGCAGTGCTGACCCGTGATAGGTGGTACCCTTACGACTTACGCTTTTTCGTTTGGTAAATCGTGCTGACCCTTGATAGGTGGCACCTCGGTAAACAGTACTGAACCGGGATAGGTGGTACGTTTATGATTTACGTTTGGTAAGTTGTGCTGACCCGTGATAGGTGGCACCTCGGTAAGTAGTGTTGACCCGTGATAGGTGGTACCCTTACGACTTACGCTTTTTCGTTTGGTAAATCGTGCTGATCCGGGATAGGTGGCACCTCGATATACAGTACTGACCCGTGATAGGTGGTACGTTTACGATTTACGTTTGGTAAGTTGTGCTGACCCGTGATAGGTGGCACCTCGGTAAATAGAATCAATTCACACAACACAACACAACCAGATACATATATATAACCGTGTAACACTGTAATTTACAACCTAATTAACTACATATTCATATGCATGTTTATATATTGTCCTATGATCATATACATATAATAACTAAAAAATATACAGAACATGCACTAGCTACCGTATAATATTCAGATCCCTTGCCCAACAGCATGCTATTTTCCAGAAAATCAAATAATTTTCATTTCAAGCACATACTCACACCATTCTTCCTTTAATTCCATTAGATCTTCCTCAGAATAGGATGGACTGGAATTGTTAAAGTGCTGCAATATAAAAATTGAACATATTATATTAAGTTAGTATCAAATATATAGATAATTTATATATGAAAATCATATAATCAAAATACCGTACTGTTTCTGGGATAATAGTTTTATTCTTGTCAACAATCTCCTTCATGAATCTCAATACGTAGTACCCACAATCGATGTTGTTTGTGTTGACGAGGGCACTTTATTGGGATCCGTGTAATGTTATTAGACTTTTGCTTCGACACTATAGCACCTCTTTGGGCTTGAAAAACTTTTAAGGCACTATCGAATGAATAAATGTGATTATTTTAGCATGAACAAACATATTATTTATATATATATATATATATATATGTAACAAATAAATGAATATTACTTACGTGTCGAACATAGTCTTTATTTCGAAGTGATTGTTGTAATTATCATCCACGAGATCCAAATAGTATATAACTTCAGAGACCGCATTGATTGCAAATAGCACCCAATGTGCCCTACTACAACAAAAAATTGGTTAAGCAATTTTGTTTATACACAACTAATAAATTAAATTCTCATTAATTAAAAAAGATAAAATTACGTACCTTGAATTATATGGTGCGAAGAACAATTTATCCTTTTCTATATTTCCTAATAACATATCTACAATGTATTTCTTTACATTTTCTGGATCGAGTTTCCACATCGACATCTTATGCAAAGACAAGAATGAATATTTATTTGACAATTTCCTCGTGCACATGACCTTCTCATACAAAAACCTTCAATAAAAATTTTAAACTAGATTAATTACCAAAACATTTAATTATTTACCAATAAATGCAATTAAAAGTATTTTTTACCTTATGTACAAGCTCATTACAGTAGCTTATTACTGAGCTACTATAATGAGCTTATTATTGAACTCCTTATGTTCGATAAGTTCGTATAGGTGCTTCTTTTCGAGAAATTCATCACACTCATCTCCGAATATGTCTTTAGTCATGGGTTCGATGCGCAAATCGTCGTTGCTGCCCATGTTGTTCTTTTTTACTTGGATGTCAAGATACACCTCGTATTTACCAAGGCCTGGCTGATGTAACACCCCGTTTTTAATAGGGAGGGCATATTTTTTTTTTCAAAAGAAATTAAAATAAAACAGAGAAATAAATAAGGTAACACCTTTGGATAAATGATTAAGTCATTATAATTTACAAGCAGCGGAAAAAGTTATCAAAATATGAATTCAAAATATTTACATAACGAAAGTGGTACGGTCTTCCATTTTAAAAATATAAGCAACCCAAAAGTGAGACATTTGTTCCCTCTGTCCACCTAGTCTGATCATTTTACAAAACAACTAAACACCCTGAGTGATCTCCACGCGCCCCGTGAGATCCTCCTAACGTGGCTCCAATCAAGCATTCCCATCCACATTCCCATAAGTAGGGTACGAACCGGTAGGATCATCTTGACTCTCATCTGAGGGCAAAGCCCATATTTCCACAATAGTTGTAAAGGGTCACCAACCGAAATTAACAGTTAACACATAACATTTAAGGTTTTAAATGCATAAAATATCCTCTCAACTAAGCATGCACCTTAAAAGGATTTTTCATATGCAAAAAGTTCATATAATGCTTGCCAAATAAAATTGAAATCAAAATAAAGTTCTCAACCCATCAAGTAATACATAACGGACCAAAACATTGATAAATCAATTGAGCAATGGATTATCTAACTCAAAATAAGAATTTCCACTAAGCCAATCGATTGGGAAATTGATTTCCTGAAGGTATTTTATTGACATTTGAACTCTGGGCTTAATTCAATCGATTGTCAACATAGCTGAGCCACTGACTTAATGCCAATCGATTTCCAAATCGATTTTGTCAGTTTTGTTGAATTCCTGTATGGCCAAATCGATTTCCAAATCGATTTCTTAAATGATTTTGAAAAACATATTATAAAATCGATTGGCAAATCGATTATGTCACATTAGGGAAGTCCCTGTAACTCATCCAATCGATTGGGAAATCGATTTCCCCGCATATTCTACCAAAAATACATAAACTAACTCAATCACATTCATACACAACTCCAAATCTTAACACTTAGTAATTCCCACACATTCACCACGACATTATGAGTTTCGAAAACATTTTTACAATCTAACGTACTATCACTCAATTCCAAAACATAACTCTTAGTACAATCAACAAAATCACAATTTGAATCAAAACACACTTACGAATAATTTCAAACCATAACACATAGCAAAATCAACAAAATCATAATTTGAATCAACCACGACTCATGTGCCAAGCACCCTAATGCAATGCGTATATGCCAAAATGCATGGACTCAGAATTCCAAACCAAATCCTCCTCGAAGGGCCGTAAATCATAATTGTACCGACTATCGCCGGCCAAAGTACCAATTACCGAGGTGCCACCTATCACGGGTCTGCACGATTTATGTAACACCCCGTTTTTTTCAAAGCGATGGTGTATTTTTTTTTCAAAAGAAATTAAAATAAAACAGAGAAATAAATACGTAAATATCTTTGGATAAATATCTAAGTCATTTCAATTTATAAGCAGCGGAAAAGTTTTTCGAAATATGAATCCAAAGTATTTACACCTCAAAAAAATGGTACATGGAACCCATCGAAAATAAACTGTCTTGCTGACAATATTAGTAAAGATACAATTTTCCAATTTAAAATAAACATAATTCAAAAGAAAGACATTTGTTGCCTCAAAGTCAACCTAATCTGATCATTCTACAGAACACACTAAACACCCTGAGTGATCTCCACGCGCCCCGTGAGATCCTCCTAACGTAGCTCCAGTCAAGCATTCCCATCTGCATCCCCATCCACAACGTATGAATCGGTAGGATAGTCCTTGCTCTCATCTAAGGGCAAAGCCCAGATTTCCACAATAGTTGTAAAGGGTCACCAACCGAAATTAACAGTTAACACATAACATTTAAGTTTTTAAATGCACAAAATACCTTTTCAACTTAGTATGCACTTTAAAAGGATTTTCCATATGCTAAAAGTTCATGTAATGCTTGCCAAATGTAAATGAAATCAAAAGAAAGTTCTCAATCCATCAAGTAATACGTAACTCACCAAAACATTGATAAATCAATTGAGCAATCAATTTTCTAACTCAAAATAAGATTTTCCACTAAGCCAATCGATCGGGGAAATCAATTTCTGGAAAGTTTTTAGTGAAAACTGAACTCTGGGCTTAAATCAATCGATTGACTCAATCGATTGGGAAAATCGATTTCCTGACAGACAGAGCCCCTGTATTGAATCCAATCGATTGAGCAAATCGATTTTTGGAAGACAAAGCCCCTGACTTGTATCCAATTGAATCCAATCGATTTACCAAATCGATTTCTTAAATGATTTTGAAAGACAACTTACAAAATCGGTTGGGTAAATCGATTTCGTGCAAAATAGGGCCCCTGTAACTCATCAAATCGATTGGGTAAATCAATTTCCCTCTATATTCTTTCAAAAATACTTAAACTAACTCAATCACATTCAAACACCACTCCAAACCTTATCACTTAGTAATATCCATACAATCACCACGACATTATGAGTTTCGAAATTGTTTTACAATCTAACATACTATCACACAATTCCAAGACATAACTCTTAGTGAAATCAACACAATCACAAGTTTGCATCAAACACACTTACACATAATTCCTAAACATACCGCTTAACGGTTTCAATGCAATACCCACACAAACAAGATGAACCAACAAATCACATGGCATCACTTTGACTCGACAATCCCAATACAGACAAAATGAACCAACAAATCACATGGCATCACTTTGACTCGACAATCCCAATACAGACAAAATGAACCAACAAATCACATGGCATCACTTTGACTCGACAATCCCAACGCAGACAAAATGAACCAACAAATCACATGGCATCACTTTGACTTGACAATCATAACACAGACAAAATGAACCAACAAATCACATGGCATCACCTTGGCCTGACAATCTCAAGACAGACAAAGTGAACCAACAAATCACATGGCATCACCTTGGCCTGACAATCTTAACACAAACAAGATGAACCAACAAATCACATGGCATCACCTTGACTCGACAATCCCAACGCATACAAGATGAACCAACAAATCACATGGCATCACCATGGCACGACAATCTCAACACAGACAAGATGAACCAACAAATCACATGGCATCACCTTGACTCGACAATCCCAACGCATACAAGATGAACCAACAAATCACATGGCATCACCTTGGCGCGACAATCTCAACACAGACAAGATGAACCAACAAATCACATGGCATCACCTTGACTCGACAATTCATTTCTCCACAAAATCATTTTCACAACAACATTAAGTAAACGCATATATTAAGAGATTCCCCATCCTTAATACTCATTTAACTTAATGATTTTCACAAACAAACACACATTAAGCAAACAGATATATTAAGAGATTCCCCATTCTTAATACTCTTTTAACTCCAACGATTTTCAAAACAAACATTAAGTAACCAAGACATTAAGAGATTCCCCATTCTTAACGCTAAGTTAACTTAAACGATTTTCAAACAACATTAAGTAACTAAGACATTAAGAGATTCCCCATTCTTAACGCCCAGTTAACTTAAACGATTTTCAAAACAACATTAAGTAAACGAGACATTAAGAGATTCCCCATTCTTAATTCTCATTTAACTTAAACGATTTTCACAAACTCACATTAAGTAAACAAGACATTAAGAGATTCCCCATTCTTAATACTCATTTAACTTAATGGTTTTCAAATTCCACACAAAACAAACTCAAACATACTTTCACATTCAATCCATAATTCACACCAAATCATTTTCCACACAAAACACATATCAAGTTTCATCAGTATTAACTAAGAACACGTCAAAAACAACGAACACAAATCGACACAATCCACCACTCAAACACACAAGTTTCATTTACTCAAAATCATACATAAATGTGTTTAAATTCATTTTCCATGAAACATTCATCAATATAACCAAAACCTAACTCTAAGATTTTACCCATAAAGCCTTTGATAGATTTTCCCAAATCAACACTTAAACCCTAACAAAATTATTTTCCACACAACCACATATAAGTCCCTAAATGCAAACTAAAAGTTTGGAAGGAGCCCTTACCTTCATGTTAGCTGTAACGTGCGATTACAGTACCACGAGTAAATCCGGTAAAATCTCCGCTCACAACGGCGCTTCTAAAGTTTGTCCCTTAGCACCGTAGCATGGTAGTGAGCAACTTTCCCTTCTATCTCTTCGCGAAACGAAGCTTAGATCTAGGTGAAACAGGGAGATTTGTGTTTGAATCCCTAATACTGTTTTTCTTCGTTTTCGAAACAACGGGGAAGTATGAAGCTGAGAAAACCTTGCTCTCTTATCCACTAATCCTTGGGTTTCTATTCTTGAAGTCAAAGAACGAAAAAGGAAGCAAAACCATCGGATGAAGAAAAAGGGAGAAGGTGGCGTGAGCGCGGGCAGAGGAAGAAGGAGAGAAATGTTTCTTTCTCTCTCCTTTGTCTTGCTTTCCTTCTTATTTCCTTTCTTTCTAGTTCCTTTTCTTTCTTTTCTACCTCTTTTCCTTTTCCCTCCAAACAAACATATATATATATATATATATATATATATATATATATATCTATATATATATATATATATATATTAATTATAACGTAACAAATATCTAGATATTTATTAAAATTACAATTTCACCCATAACCTCTCCAAACCACTTTTTGTCAAAAATATCTACTATCGTCGCAATTCCATTGATCGGTATAATTTTCAGCAACCCGAGATATTTTTAACAAAATTGCCCGATATTAAATCCTTCATAACGTAAATGAATTATTTTCCGACAAATAATTTTAATCCAATTTCCAAAAATATATTTTTGGCATTTAACTCACTAAATACCAAAAACTGGACTAACAGTCTAAGAAACTCAACACAAAATACCCTAAAATTGTATAATTTAGGATTTAAAATTAAGGGTCTTACAATTTACTAAAAAGCGTAAACCATAAACGTACTGCCTATCACGGGCCCGTATCGTTTACCAAGGTGCCACCTATAACGGGTCTGCACGATTTACTAAAAAGAACGTAAATTGTAAATGTACCGCCTATCACAGGCCAATGTACTCTTTACCAAGGTGCCACCTATCACGGGTCTGCACAATTTACAAAAAACCGTAAATCGTAAAAGTACCACCTATCACAGGCCAAAGTACTATTTACCAAGGTGCCACCTATCACGGGTCTGCACAATTTACAAAAACGTAAATCATAAATGGACCGCCTATCACAGGCCAAAGTACTATTTATCAAGGTGCCAGCTATCACGGGTCTGCACGATTTACAAAAAAGCATGAAAATGCATGAGCGTATACTGAATCCATTGACAACGATCGTTAAGCAAATGCAGTTATTAAAAGATTCCCCATTTTTAACACGCATTTGACTTAAACGATTTTCCACACAAAACATTCAGTAAACAGGTCATTAAGAGATTTTCCATTATTATTACTCATTTAACTGAAACTATTTTCAAAAGCAAACATTAAGTACCCAAGACATTAAGAGATTCCCCATTCTTAACGCTCAGTTAACTTAAACAATTTTCAAACAACATTACGTAACTAAGACATTAAGAGATTCCCCATTCTTAATTCTCATTTAACCTAAACGATCTTCCAAAACACACATTAAGTAAACGAGACAGTAAGAGATTCCCCATTCTTAATACTCGTTTAACTCTAATGGTTTTCACGACAACATTAAGTAAATAAGTCATTAAGAGATTCCCCATTCTTAATACTCATTTATCTTAAACGATTTTCACAAACTCACATTAAGTAAACAAGACATTAAGATATTCCCCATTCTTAATACTCGTTTAACTTAATGGTTTTCAAATTCCACACAAAACAAACTCAAACGTACTCAAACATGTTATCAAATTCAATCCATAACTCACACAAAATCATTTTTCCATACAAACCACACAAAACACGTCTCAAACATGTTATCAAATTCAATCCCTGATTCACATCAAATCACATCAATCAACAAACATCAACTTTGGACACGCCCTGTACGATGAACCCAAATCAACGCAATCATAACACTCAAATACATCAAATTTCATTTACTCAAAATTATACATAAATGAGTTAAATTCATTTTCCCCAAATCAATACTTTAAACCTAACAAAATTCTTTTCCACACAACCACATATAAGTCCCTCAATGCAAACTAAAAGTTTGGAAGGAGCCCTTACCTTCACGTTAGCTGTAACGTGCGATTACAGTACCACAAGCAAATCCGGTAAAATCTCTGCTCGCAACGCCGCTTCCAATGTTGGTCCCCTAGCACCGTAGCGTTGTAGTGAGCAACTTTCCCTTCTATCTCTTCGCGAAACGAAGCTTAGATCTAGGTGAAACCGGGAGGTTTGTGTTTGATAGTTTTGGAAATCCCTAACTCCGTTTTCAAATCCGAGTAGGAGGAAGAAGTTGGGAATGTGTTCTTTCACACTCACTAATCTTTGGTTTCCATTCTTGAGGCCAAAGGAACCACGAAAATGGAAGAAAAGAGATGGAAGAAAATGTGTGGGTCGCGTGGCTGGAGGAGGAAGAAGATGTAATGTTTTTCCCTTGCTTTTCCTTCCTTCTATTTTCTTTTCTCTCTCTTTCCTTTCTTTCCTTTTCTTTCTATATATACATATATATAACAAATATCTAAAAATATCTAGATATTCCATAAAATTACCATTTCACCCATAACCTCTCCAAACCACTTTTTGGTTAAAAATATCTACTCTCGTCGCTACTCGATTGACAGATGCAATTTTTAGCAACCCAAGATATTTTTAACGAAACTCTCTAGAATTAAATTCTTCGTAAAAGATCCACAACAGTTAATTTAATTTATTTATCGACGAACAATTTTAATTGGGGTATCAAAATATATTTTTGGGCATTTAAGCTCACAAAATATTAATAACTTGGCTAAAAAGCCTCCGCGTTCAATACCCAAAATACACTAAAATACATAAAGTGTAATTTAAAATAATGGGTCTTACAGCTGACTTATTTTAGGTGCACCAGTAGCAGCGACTGATTTTCCCCGATCCAGTTTTTTTCTTGCTGCAAGTTTGTCAGCTTTATTACCCTCCGGCCTTTGTGATTTAGGTGCAGCAGTAGCAACGTCCGATTTTCCCCGATCCAGTTTTTTTCTTGCTGCAAGTTTGGCAGCTTTATTACCCTCCGGCCTTTGTGATTTGGGAGCTCTATTAACCTCCAATTTTTGTGGTTTGCTGCCTTTTTTTGGCTGTACGGGTGGTTTATTTATTCGGACCTACAAAAATGAGGAAAATGTTAGTTTATTAAATCTGAAAAAATGACAAACCTTAGGCTATAAATGTGACAAACCTTTTTGGGAGATGTAACTAATTCGTTTCTATGAATCTTTTTATCATTCCCTTTAGGATTAATTTTCAACATCTAAATATAAATGTGAAATTAAAGTTAGGAGCGACAAAAAATCAGCAATTAAATATACATATCAATTAAACATACATTTCAATTAATTAAAGATACCTTATCGAGGGCAACAATGTTTGTGGGCCATGCCACGTAACTACCAATAGCGTCGCCAAATAACTGCATATCTCCATCGTTGTCCGGTATGGGCAACGGTGCAGTTGGATCGGAGTATTGTGCAATACTTCTCCCGAAGTATTGTACAATTTTCCTTTTCCCACCTTCCGATGAGTAGGCGAGGACAAGTGTAGGACACATGGAGTGACACCCTAAATCTATAGTTAAAACATAAGTATGGTTAATATATAAGTTTGTTTAATACATAAGTAATTACATAAGTTATTAATTAATTACTGCGGGAATACTTTTCAAACCGACGTTGCAACTCGCGGTTTCACTCTCCATTTGTATTTCACGTTGGAGCTAATCCGGAAGTTGCTTGTCTTTATTTGTATTCACCAAGAGTGCCACTTGCTCTGATAGGATTCTGAGCTTCTCTAATACTTCCTCGTTAGAAGGTTTTTGGCGCTTCTCTTGAGGAAAAAAGCTTTTTGGAGTTACGCCAAATCCTTTCCCCCTAACTCGACCGGAATACTCAGGGACATTAAACACTTTACCCAGAATGTCCCTGCAAGTATCCTTGTTGCCCTCCGGATTTTCAGAACTTTGTTCGATAACCACCTAAAATACATGTAACATTAAAGAGATAAAGCATTTTTAAAATACAATGTTAAAAAGTATTCAAGTGATAAATTCAATATTAAAAATATTGAAGTGATAATATACTTACACAAAGTTCAACTACTTTTTTGACATTTTCATTATCAACCACCCCATCTTTATTAACTCGCGCTTCCTTCCATAATATATGACGACCCAATGGTTGATCGACTTGGGTGTAATACAAATTAGTTACACACTATAGTTTATAATACAAATTACTTCATCATATAAAAGTGATGTTTAATTACTTACAAGTTGTTTATCAAGGCGCGCATATCCCATACGTGATTTTTTGTATGGGTGTGTTGGATTGTTTGCCCGTTCGCGATTTGCCTTACTAATGTTCTATATAAAAAAATAGCAATTGTGTAAAAATTTAAAATACGCTACGAATTTGATTAATAAAACACAAATGCTAATAAATTAATCACTTATGACAAATGCGGGGTCAGAACGTTTGGAAAAAATGCACTCCATTCATTGTATGATATATAATGTTTATATATTTTTGGAAGTTCAGCATTTCTGTTTCCTTCTCTCTCTTTTAGATAGAAATTTGAGAGATGAGATCTAAATCCACGATGGATCTTCCCAGCAACTCTCAAAACATAACTCTTTCGTCCCTCATCAAGAACAAAAGTCGTCTGTAACACCCTAAATTTGATAATAAACTATTTTATTAATTAAACAAGATTTTAAATAATTAATTTGATGTTAAAATTATTTTAGAATATATGTTGATAAATTTTGTGAATAATTTTTGTTATAAGGATTTTTTCTATGATGTGTTGGTTTGATAGATATTATATTTAATGAGCAATATAAATAATAAATATTTTATTTTATTATTTTATATATTTTTCTAAAAATAATAGTATTTTAGTGTAATATTTTAAAGAATAAGATTTTATGTGATTTTAAGTGTATATGTGAGTTGGTAATTCATAAGATATGATATTTTCATATATGTTTGACTAATGTTAAGTGTGTACATATTTATATTTTAATCATTTTTAAGTATCTCTTATTTTAATTATTTCTAAATATATCTTATTTTAATTATTTATAGAATCTTGAGATTGTAGTAATCTTGTGTTTGATTTTCTTTGTTTTTATATACTTATTTTTGAATTGTGATTTTATATATATTTATTATGATTTAGTAATTAATATAAAATATTGATGTTATATTTATTTATTTTATAATTTTGACTATTTTCTAATATGATGGTATTATTATAATGTAGAGATTATTTTGAATGTGAGAGTTTTGATTATTAGTAATATGTTGTTTTTATATTGATTATTTTAATTACTCTAGTTTATAAAATATTAGTAATGTTTGGAAAACTAAATGGTGTTTGGAGGAATATTAAAAAAGAGATTAAATAATTATTAGTTTAATTTAACAAAATAAAAATAATAATAGTAAAATATAAATAAAGAGACCAATGGGTTTGACTCTATGAACCCTAATTGTTAATAAAATAAAACAAACAAAAGAATGGAAGGGAGTTGGAAGGGCAGCCGTAGAACCAAAGAGTAAACACAACAACAACCTATCGTTTGACACTGGAAAGCCATAACTGTCGCAGAAAAGTTTCTCTGTTTTCGTCCAAATTTTAGTATGTTGTTTTACTCATTTATCTATTCAATTAAACACAATTTTTCAGATTTTTAACAACCCGAATTTCTCCTTAAAATACCGGATTTCTCCGTTTACAGAAATCCTTATTTTGTACCGTTCTCCTTCACCGTAAGTCCGATTTTAGTGAAACCAACGCCAAAACAACCGTGTGAAAAGTGGCTATATTATCCACTAATTGGTTTTCTGGTTTATGGTAATTTTCTTTGACCGAATTTAGAAATCAGTTTTTAGACTATTTTCTCATAATTTATTTTTGACGTTTACCCATAAATTGTCGAGTTAGATCGATTGAAGGACAAAAAGTTAAAGAACAAATATTGTTTGCTCGTGGAATCGTATTCGTGTGTGAAAGCTTCAAAATAAGGTAAGGGGTGAGAGAGCATTTGAATTCATGAGTATAATATATTGTGAGATGAACGGGAAAACCGTATTTCCCAACGATTCATCCGGGGCTTGCTACGTACGGCAATAGCCCTTTGAGAGATAAATTGATTAATTTGAAATATGAGAATTTTGAGATTAAAATGTGAAATAGAAATTTTTATAAGTCGTTGATTGATTTAATTTTCGATACTTGTGTGGTAGTTGATATTTGTTATTATTGTGATGTTGGATGTTGAATGAAATTATGTGTATATGTTTGCTTAGATGAAATTAATGGATGTGATAATAAAATATGGATGCATGGTTTGATATATGCTTACGTGATGATAATGATGATTTTTGATTGATGATAGTGATGTTGTAAAATTGTGATGAGTTTATACGATGATCGTGATTATTTATGATTAATGATATTATAAGACTGTGATGAAAATATTGAAGTACCTCATACTTGATGAGATAGTGATGATTCTTAAATATGGTGCTCTTAATGGAGTAGTCTAAGCTAACGGGGGGAGAAAGTAAATATTGTGAATTGTGAAGTGAAGATTATTTTGTCATCATATAGGTAGGGCCTGACAAGCCTAGTGATTATGGGGAAGTACAACTGAATGAGCCTGATCGTGGCGGTCTACTATCGAGCCTTAAGGCAAGATTGTTAGACCTTGGAGGTATTCCGGTGGGGAATTCCTAGGTGACTTGGAGGTAGCACTCCAAATGTCGGGAGCTACCATGCAACACACGTTTACCTCGACTGTCACGTATATGTGTCTCGGGTTTTGAGTTGAGGGGATCTATGAGGACAAGGCCAATTTGAAATGTCCGTCCACCGGGATGGTGGCATAGTATCATGGCCTCCTAACCAAGTACTTCAGAGTTAGAATGGTACCACATTGTGAAGTAGAGTCTAAGCTCATGCATAGCATTGCATTTCCTTGTGATTGTTTTATTGTGATTGATGTGTTTCAAAGGTAATATTAATTAGATGATTTGATGCATATTATAATGAGATGATTATTTTACTTGAGTGACTTTGATGTTATAGTATGATACTATTTAATTAAATATTTTGATATATCGTAAAGTGATTATGATACGATTCTATTATGATTGCTTGCGTGTTCTTCTTACTCATATTATACTATTAACATGATTTCAAAACTCACCTCCTTCGTTGTTTGTGTATGACTGGCTGGGCCCTGCGTTTGCGAAATCGCAGTTATTACAGGTTAATGAGTCTTGAAGTTCAGGTTTGGGAGGAACCCCGCTCTGATAGGTGATACCGGGAATAAGGGTTTTAATTTGTAGTTTACTTATTTAATTTGAATCAAATTTTTGTATGAAAACCTTAGAAGTACTAATCAGTTTTTAGAATTAAATCAAGTAATTATACTTAATCAAGTTTATTGAGATTAAATTGTTTTATTTTAATAATAAAATTTGAATTGGTGCATGTGTATTTTGAGAAACGTGATATCCTAAATTAGTTACAAAAGATTTTATTTCCTTGAAAATATAATTCTATTTATCCGTTGCAAATTTTATAGGAATATGATAAAAATTATTGTATATATTATTGTGGGATTTAGGGTGTCACATCGTCTGCATTAATGAAAAAAATTATAAGTAAAGTATTTCAATGAAAAAAATGATAAATGACAAAAGAGTGGAACAAAAAATTTACTTGAATGCCATTCCATATTATATCTTTGGCATCCTTCAATGAAGTTCAACATGCAATTTAGTATAATATCAACAAGCTTAACATTCATCGTGTATTATTCTGAACAAGCTCAACATGTATCAATATATCTTAAACCAGCTCAACATGCATTTTAATGATTACAAGATATTAATAACATCAATACATGAATAATGGTTCGAAGAAAGATGAAATGTGAAGAAAAGAGGGAACGCAGATAGTTCACAGAAATATGGTTCACAGAAAACCGGTTTGAAGAAATACGTAATGAGGGTTACGTATTTCAATGAAAATATATTGTGTGCATTGGGAGAGATGATCTTGGATGGAAATAAGGTTCGAAATGAAGGAAATGATCATTGAAATACAGTTCGTAATGGACAGGATTATAGGGTTTTCAAAAGAAGAGAAGAATGATGAAGGTTGAGATGATAATGAAGTTTACGTAATGAAGAGGAAACTGAAGTGGTTACTATTATATATAAAACCCTTTTACAGCGCTTTTTCTGAAAGCGCTCTAAAAGGCCTAACCCTTTTATAGCGCTTGTTAGAAAAGCGCTCTAAAAGGCGTCCTTATTTAATTTTTTAAAAGGCTCTTTTACAGCGCTTTTCCCAATAAGCGCTGTAAAAGACCTCATTGTTTTATTATGTTATATAATGTCTTTTTAAAGCCTTTTACAACGCTTGTTCAAATAAGCGCTATAAAAGGTCTCTTTATTTTATTTTTAAAAGAGTCTTTTACAGCGCTTATTTGAACATGCGTTGTAATAGACCTCCTTGTTTTATTATGTTATATGATTGTTTTTTTAAAGCCTTTTACAACGCTTTTTTAATTGAGCACTGTAAAAGGCCTTATTGTTTTGTTATGTTATTTTTGTGTTTTGTTATGTTATTTTTTAAACAAGCTCAACATGCAAAACCCACATAGTAATAACTGGTCACCACCAAAATCTCTTCCTCTTCACCAAACTCTTATCCTTTTATGCATCTTCTTCACAAACATCAAAGCTTACTCTTTCACAATTCAATCTCCACCTCAACACCCTTTTTATCTCTTTACATTCCCTTTCCTTCTTAAATCGAAACTTGGTCTTTAGGTTCATTGCCATGTTGCGAAAAATGGGTTTGAGTCTGGTGTTTTTGTTAACAATGTGTTTTTGGGGATTCCCATGATGCGTACAAGGTGTTTGAAGAAAATCCTGTTAGAGAAAGTCTTGTTAGCTGTCTGATGAATATTATTTTTAAAGCCTTTTACAGCGCTTTTTCAAATAAGCGCTGTGAAATGTGTTATTGTTTCGTAAATTTATATGAATGTATGTTTATAGTGCTTCTTCAGATAAGCGTTGTAAAATATCTCTTTATTTTGTTTTTAAAAGTCTTTTACAGTGCTTGTTAATGTAAGCGCTACAAAATGTCTCTTTATTTCATTTTTAAAAGGGTCTTTGGTCACTTGAAGTCATCAAACTTTCTTACTTATGGATTGAAAGTTGTATCTCCAAATGTGGTTCCTGCATTAGAGTTTGTCTTCTTTCATTTGAATTTCACGCCAAATGAGTTTGATAGCTTTGATGAAGTTCATGGATAGTGTGAGGGTGGAATTAAGCTGCCAACAGACATAATTAGCAAGATTAGTCCATTACCTGTGCTCAAGGAAATCTTTTGAACTAATGGTGAACAGGTTCTTAAGTATCCACCACCTAAAGTAATTCAAGGTATATTTCATTTTCAAACATTAAAATTAGTCATATATTGTTTTACAATCAACAAAAATGGAAAATGTGTATTGATCTCACGAAATAATCTTGTTTGACAATAATTATTTGAGAAGTGAATAAATCTGTGTATGACCCATAATTTTAAAGTGTACTTTATGTATTTTAATGGATCTTGGTATTGAACTCAGGGGCTTTTTAGCCAAAGTTATTAATATTTTGGAGTTTATATAATCAAAAGGTATTTTGATGCTTGATTAAAATTACTCGTCAATAAAAAAGTTAATTAACTGCGGTGAATCTTTTACGAATAGTTTTATGCGTTTTGGGTAAAAGAGTAATTTAATAAATATCTATAAAGTTGTAGATATTTGTTAATTATTATTAATATATATATATATATATTTATATATATATAGAAAAGGAAAAGAAAGAAATAAGGAGAAGAGAAGTAGAAAGGAAAGAAAAAGAGAGAAAGGAAAAACAAAGGAAGGAAAATCAGAATTTCCTTCTTCCTCACTGCCTCGCGTGAACAAATTTCTTCCTCCCTCCATTGTTGCTCGTTTTTGCTTTCTTTTCCTCCCTTAGAGTTCGAAATTGATAGTGGGTTACAGGACAAGGATTTCTCAACTTCACTCTTCCTCTTTGATTCGAAAACGGAGAAAAACGGTATTAGGGATTCAAACTCAAATCACCCCGTTTCATCTAGATCTAAGCATCGTTTCAAGAAGTGATAGAAGGGAAAGTTGCTCACCACTACACTACGGTGCTAGTGAGCTAACTTTGGAAGCGGCGTTGCGAGCGGAGATTTTTACCAGATTTGCTCACGGTACCGTAATCGGACGAAAAAGCTAAAGTGAAGGTAAGGGCTCCTTCCAAACTTTTAGTTTGCATTTAGGGACTTACTTGTGGTTGTGTGGAAAAGAATTTGGTTAGGGTTAAAGTAAGATTTTATGGAGAATGAATTTTAAACCCATTTATGTATGATTTTGAGTATATGAAACTTGTTGTTTTTGAGTGATGGATTATGTTGATTTGTGTTCGTGGTTTTGACGTATTCTAAATTGATAACTGATGAAATTTGAGTTTGTTTTGTGTGGTTTGTGTGGAAAACGATTTGGAATGAAGTAGGGATTGATTGTGAAAGTATGTGTGAGTTTGTTTTGTGTGGTTTGTGTGGAAAATGATTTGGAATGAAGTAGGGATTGATTGTGAAAGTATGTGAAAGTTGGTTTTGTGTGGAATTTGAAAACCATTAAGTTAAACGAGTATTAAGAATGGGGAATCTCTTAATGTCTTGTTTACTTAATGTGAGTTTGTGAAAATCGTTTAAGTTAAATGAGAATTAAGAATGGGGAATCTCTTAATGTCTCGTTTACTTAATGTTGTTTTGAAAATCGTTTAAGTTAACTGGGAGTTAAGAATGGGGAATCTCTTAATGTCTTAGTTACTTAACGTTGCTTGAAAATCGTCTAAGTTAAATGAGCGTTAAGAATGGGGAATCTCTTAATGTCTTGGTTACTTAATGTTTGTTTTTGAAAATCGTTTCAATTAAATGAGTATTAAGAATGGGGAATCTCTTAATGTCTTATTTAGTAAATGTTTTGTTGTGTGAATCGTTTAAGTCAAAAGTATATTAAGAATGGGGAATCTCTTAATATGTCTGTTTGCTTAATGTTTGGCGTGAAAATCGTTTAAGTCAAATGAGTGTTAAAAATGGAGAATCTTTTAATAACTGCATTTGCTTAACGATTGTTGTGAATGGAGTCAGTATACGCTCATGCATTTTCATGCTTTTTGTAAATCGTGCAGACCCGTGATAGGTGGCACCTTGATAAATAGTACTTTGGCCTTTGATAGGCGGTACATTTATGATTTACGTTTTTGTAAGTTGTGCAGACCCGTGATAGGTGGCACCTTGGTAAATAGTACTTTGGCCCGTGATAGGCGGTACATTTACGACTTACGGTTTTTTGTAAATTGTGCTAACCCGTGATAGGTGGCACCTCGGTAAAGAGTACTTTGGCCTGTGATAGGCGGTACCTTTACAATTTACGTTCTTTTTAGTAAGCTGTGCAGACTCGTGATAGGTGGCACCTTGGTAAACGATACGGGCCCATGATAGGCAGTACGTTTATGGTTTACGCTTTTTAGTAAATCGTGCAGACCCGTGATAGGTGGCACCTCGGTAATTGGTACTTTGGCCTGCGATAGACGGTACAATTATGATTTACGGCCCTTCGAGGAGGGTTTTGGTTTGGAATTCCGAGTCCATGCATTTTGGCATATACGCATTGCATTAGGGTGCTCAGCACACGAGTCGTGGTTGATCCAAATTATGATTGTGTTGATTTTGCTAAGTGTTATGGTTTGAAATTCTGTGTAAGTGTGTTTTGATTCAGATTGTGATTTCGTTGATTGCACTAAGAGTTATGTTTTGGAATTGTGTGATAGTATGTTAGGTTGTAAAAACGTTTTCGAAACTCATAATGACGTGGTGCTTGTATGGGTATTGCTAAGTGTTAAGGTTTGGAGTGGTGTTTGTATGTGATTGAGTTAGTTTATGTATTTTTGAAAGAATACACAGGGAAATCGATTTACCCAATCAATTTGATGAGTTACAAGGGCCCTGTCATTCACGAAATCGATTTACCCAATCGATTTTGTAAGAAGTAGTTCAAAATCATTTAAGAAATTGATTTGGTAAATCGATTTGGATACAATTGGATTCAAGTCAGGGGCTTCGTTTTCCCGAAATCGATTTACCCAATCGATTGGATTCAATACAGGGGCTCTGTCTGTCTGTCAATCGATTTACCCAATTGATTGAGTCAATCGATTTACCCAATCGATTGATTTAAGCCCAGAGTTCAGTTTTCACTTAAAACTTTCAGGAAATTGATTTCCCCAATCGATTGGTTTAGTGGGAAATCTTATTTTGAGTTTGATAATTGATTTCTCAATTGATTTATCAATGCTTTGTTCAGTTATGTATTACTTGATGGATTGATAACTCTATTTGATGTCATTTACATTTAGCATGCTTTACATGAACTTTTAGCATGTGGAAAAACCCATCTAATATGTTTGATAAATTGAAAAGGTTATTTGTGCATTGAAAAGTTTAAATGTTATGTGTTAACTGTTAATTTCGGTTGGTGACCCTTTACAACTATTGTGGAAATCTGGGCTTTGCCCTCAGATGAGAGTCAGGATGATCCTACCGGTACGTACCCTCCGGAAGGGAATGTGGATGGGAGTGCTTGATTGGAGCTATGTTAGGAGAATCTCACGGGGCGCGTGGAGATTACTCAAGGCGTATAGTTTTTTTTGGTTATGTATAGAATGATCAGATTAGGTTGTCACTCAGGACACATATGTCCTTCTTTTGGGCTACTTTTATTGTAAAGTTGAAAGGGTGTACATGTACTATTGCTGACAGCAGGACATGCCTTGGATTTATATTTTGAAAAACTTTTCCGCTGCTTGTAAATTTTAATGACTTAGTTATATATCCAAAGGTTTTATTTTATTAATTTGCTCGGTTTTATTTATTTCCTTGTTGTATTTTTAATTTCTTTTCAAAAAAAATATACACCCTCGCTTTGAAAAACGGGGTGTTACATTATGGTATCAGAGCTTTGGTTTGGTTTTCTTTGGGGGCTGTGGAACCTTTAGTTATAGATTGTAGGGTAGGAGTTGTTGTCTGATCATGTGTCGGTTTAGGTGGTTTGAGTTGTCAAGTTCAGAATAATTATTATGTGCTGATGTGGTCGGAAGTAATTTTTGGAATTATTGAAGTAGTGTTAAGACTCTGTTTGATGATGGTTTTATAGGAAAACCATGCCGCCAAGGAGGAATGACGTTCCGAGAGCCAATGCCAATAGGGATGATCGGATGGCGGAGGCTATGAATAACATGGCCGCTTCTGTTGCTGCACAGACTGCTGCCAAGACTCAACGTGACCTCGAAAAGAGGGAAAGAGAGATTCGTGCTACGGAGTCAAGAGGGCTAGAAGACTTCCGTCGTTACAATCCTCCTAAGTTTAAGGGGGATGAGAACTCGGAGAAAGCGGATCAGTGGATCCAAGAAGTGGAGAAGATCTTCGAAATGATTAACTGTCAGGCGGCAGTGAAGGTCAACTATGCCACTTACATGCTATTGGGGGATGCTGAGTACTGGTGGAGGAGTGTAAAACTATTGATGAGATCAGCTCACGAGGAGGTGAATTGGGAATCATTCCAGTGGAAGTTTTTAGACAAATACTTCCCGATGAGTACCAGGACTAAATTGGGCGACGATTTCCTGAAACTGCATCAGGGGAACATGACCGTGGGCGAATATGCCGCTAAATTTGAATCGCTTTCAAGGCATTTTCGGTTTTTCCGTGAAGAGATTGATGAACCATTCATGTGTCATCGCTTCCAAGACGGACTAAAGTATGAGATTCAAGACTCTGTCTTGCCCTTGGGAATTCAACGTTTCCAAGCCCTTGTGGAGAAATGTGAACATAGAAGATGTGATGCTTGTCAATGAGTACCGAGATGTATTTCCAACGGAAATTCCAGGATTGCCACCGGTAAGAGAAGTGGAATTTTTCATTGATTTGCACCCAAGAACGGGACCAATTACGATTGCACCGTGCCGAATGTCACCATTGGAATTAAATGAGCTCAAAGGTCAAATTGAAGATTTGTTGAAGACGAAATTTATTAGACCAAGCGTATCGCCATGGGGAGCTCCAGTTTTACTAGTTAAGAAGAAGGACGGAAGCTTACGCTTATGCGTGGATTATAGACAGCTTAATAAGGCAACTATTAAGAATCGTTATCCTTTGCCACGCATCGATGATTTAATGGATCAATTGAGAGGGGCAGCGATATTCTCGAAGATTGACTTGAAGTCGGGTTACCATCAGATTCGAGTAAGGGAAGGAGATATTCAGAAAACCGCATTCAGAACCCGTTATGGGCATTATGAATATCTGGTTATGCCGTTTGGAGTTACCAATGCACCGGCAATTTTCATGGACTACATGAATAGAATCTTTAGTCCATTCCTTGAAAAGTTTGTTGTGGTGTTCATTGATGATATATTGATTTATTCAAAAACTGAAGAAGAGCATGGAGAACACTTACATCAAGTTCTTTAGATTTTACGAAGAAGCAATTGTATGCCAATTTGTCAAAGTGTGAATTTTGGCAAGAAAAGGTGAATTTCTTGGGACATGTGATAACCAAGGAAGGAATCGCTGTAGATCCGGCCAAGATTGAGGAGGTCCTTGCTTGGAAACAGCCTCAGACTGTCACGAACATACCAAGTTTTGTAGGGCTGGCAGGGTACTACAGGAGATTTATTGAAGGTTTTGCTAAGATTGTGTCCCCATTGACACATCTTACCAGAAAGGATCAACCGTTCGCATGGACGGAGAAGTGTGAGGAAAATTTTCAGTTACTGAAGACAAAATTGACAACCTCACCAGTGTTGGTGTTACCGCAATCAGATGAACCCTATGAAGTTTATTGTGATGCGTCTCACCAAGGGTTGGGATGTGTGCTGATGCAACACAAGAAAGCTGTAGCTTATGCCTCCAGGCAATTGAAGATTCATGAGAGAAACTATCCTACTCATGATTTGGAGCTTGCTGCGGTTGTTTTTGCATTGAAGATCTGGAGGCACTACTTATATGGGTGCACGTTCATCGTGTTCAGTGACCATAAGAGTTTGAAATATTTGTTTGATTAGAAGGAATTGAACATGCGTCAGAGAAGATGGATGGAGACTCTCAAGGATTTTGATTTCACACTGCAGTACCACCCTGGGAAGGCCAATGTAGTGGCTGATGCATTGAGTAGAAGAAGTGTATCGGTGTCTTCAATAATTATGGCTAGACAACAAGAGTTGTGGGAAGCTTTTCGAGACCTACACTTGAACGTAGAGTTTGCACCGGGAATTTTGAGACTCGGAATGATTAAGATTTCGAGTGGACTACTTGAAGACATTGCAAAATCTCAAAATGACGTCTTAATTCAGGAGAAGAGGAACCTAATAGTGCAAGGGAAGACAAACAGAGTTCAAAATTGGAGCAGACAATATTCTACGATGTAATGGTAGGATTTGTGTACCAGAAATTACGGATATGAGGAAAACAATTTTAGAAGAGGCTCATAAGAGCAAGTTGAGTATTCATCCTGGAGCAACAAAGATGTATCAAGATTTGAGACAGAATTATTGGTGGCCAGGAATGAAGAAACATGTAGCAGAGTATGTATCGACTTGTCTGACTTGTCAGAAAGCGAAGTTGGAACATCAGCGACCTGCTGGGATGTTGCAACCTTTAGATATACCTGAATGGAAGTGGGATAGCATTTCCATGGATTTTATAACTGGATTGCCTAAAACAAGGAGAAAGAATGATTCTATATGGGTGATAGTGGATCGATTGACTAAATCCACACACTTTTTGCCAGTGACGACCACTTATAAGGTAGACCAGTTAACGGAGATCTACATTGCTGAAATTGTGAGGTTACACGGGGTACCATCGAGTATTGTATCAGACCGAGATCCGAAGTTCACCTCGCATTTTTGGGGGGCATTGCACGAAGCGTTGGGAACGAAACTACGGTTGAGTTCAGCTTACCATCCACAAACGGACGGACAGACTGAAAGGACAAATCAGTCCCTGGAAGATCTGTTGAGAGCATGTGTATTAGATGATCGAGGAAGTTGGGATGATGTACTTCCATTGATTGAGTTCACCTACAACAATAGTTTCCACGTGAGTATTGGAATGGCGCCATATGAGGCTTTATACGGGCGCATGTGTTAAACGCCCTTGTGTTGGTATAAGGACGGTGAAAATATGATCGTCGGACCAGAGATGGTGAGGAAAATCAAGGAGAAAATGAAGACTTCACTGGATCGTCAGAAGAGTTATGCGGACAAGCGTCGCAGACTTTTGGAATTCGAACAGGGTGACCATGTATTTCTGAGAGTCACACCTACTACTGGAGTTGGTAGAGCATTGAAATCGAAGAAGTTGACTCCGAAATTCATTGGACCATATCAGATTTCTGCACGAATTGGGCCCGTTGCTTATCGGATTGCATTACCTCCGATACTGTCCAATATCCATGATGTGTTTCATGTGTCACAATTGAGAAAATATCTTGCAGATCCATCTCATGTGATTGAACCAGACACAATCCAGATCCATCTCATTCGAAGTACCACCGGTGAGAATTGATGACAGGAAGATCAAGCGATTGAGGACCAAGGATGTTTCGTTACTCAAAGTGATTTGGAACCCAATTACTAGAGATGCGACTTGGGAACTGGAGAATAAGATGAGAGAACAACACCCAGAGTTATTTATAGACGCATAGTTTCGAGGACGAAACTAATTTTAGGGGGGTAGTAATGTAAGACCCATAATTTTAAAGTGTACTTTATGTATTTTAATGGATCTTGGTATTGAACTCAGGGGCTTTTTAGCCAAAGTTATTAATATTTTGGAGTTTATATAATCAAAAGGTATTTTAATGCTTGATTAAAATTACTCATCGATAAATAAGTTAATTAACTGCGGTGAATCTTTTACGAATAGTTTTATGCGTTTTGGGTAAAAGAGTAATTTAATAAATATCTATAAAGTTGGAGATATTTGTTAATTATTATTAATATATATATATATATATATATATATATTTATATATATATAGAAAAGGAAAAGAAAGAAATAAGGAGAAGAGAAGTAGAAAGGAAAGAAAAAGAGAGAAAGGAAAAACAAAGGAAGGGAAAGTTTCATGTTAATTATTATTAATCTCCCTGTTTCATCTAGATCTAAGCGTCGTTTCAAGAAGTGATAGAAGGGAAAGTTGCTCACCACTACACTACGGTGCTAGTGAGCTAACTTTGGAAGCGGCGTTGCGAGCGGAGATTTTTACCGGATTTGCTCACGGTACTGTAGTCGGACAAAAAAGCTAAAGTGAAGGTAAGAGCTCCTTCCAAACTTTTAGTTTGCATTTAGGGACTTACTTGTGGTTGTGTGGAAAAGAATTTGGTTAGGGTTAAAGTAAGGTTTTATGGAGAATGAATTTTAAACCCATTTATGTATGATTTTGAGTATATGAAACTTGTTGTGTTTGAGTGATGGATTATGTTGATTTGTGTACGTTGTTTTGACGTATTCTAAATTGATAACTAATGAAATTTGAGTTTCTTTTGTGTGGTTTGTGTGGAAAATGATTTGAATGAAGTAGGGATTGATTGTGAAAGTATGTGAAAGTTGGTTTTGTGTGGAATTTGAAAACCATTAAGTTAAACGAGTATTAAGAATGGGGAATCTCTTAATGTCTTGTTTACTTAATGTGAGTTTGTGAAAATCGTTTAAGTTAAATGAGAATTAAGAATGGGGAATCTCTTAATGTCTAGTTTACTTAATGTTGTTTTGAAAATCGTTTAAGTTAACTGGGCGTTAAGAATGGGGAATCTCTTAATGTCGTAGTTACTTAACGTTGCTTGAAAATCGTGTAAGTTAACTGAGCGTTAAGAATGGGGAATCTCTTAATGTCTTGGTTACTTAATGTTTGTTTTTGAAAATCGTTTCAGTTAAATGAGTATTAAGAATGGGGAATCTCTTAATGTCTTATTTTCTGAATGTTTTGTTGTGGGAATCGTTTAAGTCAAAAGTATATTAAGAATGGGGAATCTCTTAATATGTCTGTTTGCTTAATGTTTGGCGTGAAAATCGTTTAAGTCAAATGAGTGTTAAAAATGGGGAATCTTTTAATAACTGCATTTGCTTAACGACTGTTGTGAATGGAGTCATTATACGCTCATGCATTTTCATGCTTTTTGTAAATCATGCAGACCCGTGATAGGTGGCATCTTGATAAATAGTACTATGGCCTGTGATAGGCGGTACCTTTACAATTTACGTTCTTTTTAGTAAGCCGTGCAGACCCGTGATAGGTGGCACCTTGGTAAACGATACGGGCCCGTGATAGGCAGTACGTTTATGGTTTACGCTTTTTAGTAAATCGTGCAGACCCGTGATAGGTGGCACCTCAGTAATTGGTACTTTGGCCTGCGATAGGCGGTATAATTATGATTTACGGCTCTTCGAGGAGGGTTTTGGTTTGGAATTCCGAGTCCATGCATTTTGGCATATACGCATTGCATTAGGGTGCTCGACACACGAGTCGTGGTTGATCCAAATTTTGATTGTGTTGATTTTGCTAAGTGTTATGGTTTGAAATTATGTGTAAGTGTGTTTTGATTCAGATTATGATTTCGTTGATTGCACTAAGAGTTATGTTTTGGAATTGTGTGATAGTATGTTAGGTTGTAAAAACATTTACGAAACTCATAATGACGTGGTGCTTGTATGGGTATTGCTAAGTGTTAAGGTTTGGAGTGGTGTTTGTATGTGATTGAGTTAGTTTATGTATTTTTGAAAGAATACACAGGGAAATCGATTTACCCAATCGATTTGATGAGTTACAGGGGTCCTGTCATTCACGAAATCGATTTACCCAATCGATTTTGTAAGAAGTATTTCAAAATCATTTAAGAAATCGATTTGGTAAATCGATTTGGATACAATTGGATTCAAGTCAGGGGCTTCGTTTTCTCGAAATCGATTTACCCAATCGATTGGATTCAATACAGGGGCTCTGTCTGTCTGTCAATCGATTTACCCAATCGATTGAGTCAATCGATTTACCCAATCGATTGATTTAAGCCCAGAGTTCAGTTTTCACTAAAAACTTTCAGGAAATTGATTTCCCCAATCGATTGGTTCAGTGGGAAATCTTATGTTGAGTTTGATAATTGATTTCTCAATTGATTTATCAATGCTTTGTTCAGTTATGTATTACTTGATGGATTGATAACTCTATTTGATGTCATTTACATTTGGCAAGCTTTACATGAACTTTTAGCATGTGGAAAAACCCATCTAATATGTTTGATAAATTGAAAAGGTTATTTGTGCATTGAAAAGTTTAAATGTTATGTGTTAACTGTTAGTTTCGGTTGGTGACCCTTTACAACTATTTTGGAAATCTGGGCTTTTCCCTCAGATGAGAGTTAGGATGATCCTACCGGTACGTACCCTCCGGAAGGGAATGTGGATGGGAGTGCTTGATTGGAGCTACGTTAGGAGAATCTCACGGGGTGCGTGGAGATTACTCAAGGCGTATAGTTTTTTTTGGTTATGTATAGAATGATCAGACTAAGTTGTCACCCAGGACACATATGTCCTTCTTTTGGGCTACTTTTATTGTAAAGTTGAAAGGATGTACATGTACTATTGCTGACAGCAGGTAAAATAAGCTATTGATGATCTTAATTAGATTAATGTAGATGACTTAATGAAAGTTTTTTGTTTAATTATTGCAGGAGTTCCCTCCGCAAAGCAAGCTAGATAGTCAAGTCTATGGTGATCACACCAGTAAGATAACCAAAGAACAGCTAGAGCCAAATTTAGAAGGGCTCACAGTAGAAGAGGTATGGTAAAATTTTGCTTGGTAGATTTTATAATTGTCTATCCTCTATTCCATTTAAAATATTGTTTGAATATGGATAACAATTACAATTGTATTTGATTGTAAAGGCAATTAAAAACAAGAAATTGTTCCTGCTAGATCACCATGATTCAATTATGTGCTAGATCACCATGATTCAATTATGCCATATTTAAGGCGAATAAACTCAACTTCCACAAAGGCTTATGTTTCCAGGACAAAGGCTTAGGATTCCAAAAGCTTCTGATATGAAATCTGTTGTTATTCTGCCATATTAGTATAAAACACACAATTCAAATTACATGCATATTTATCACAATAATTTAGATTACATGCATATTTATCACAATAATTCAGATTACATGCATATTTATCACAATAATTCAGATTACATGCATGGCTTATATAAAACAATTAAAAATGTACATTAAGATGCCCTTCTTCTTTTCTTGGTGGGATTCACATTTGTTTGTCCGTTTACAATATGAAACGATGGATTAATCCAAATTCCCTCATCATGATCATCTCTAATATATAAACCATCATCAGTTGAATCAATTTCATGTGGTTGTTGTGATGTTGCAAATAAAAGATCATTACCAACATCTTCATCATTATTGTTAACATCACTTATTTTATTGGTCGATAGGACAATAGACCATTTATCATCAGAAGGATCAGTGACATAAAACCCTTGTTGAGCTTGCGACGCTAAAATAAAAGGCTCGTCTTTGTATCCCGCCCTATTAAAGTCGACAAGCAAGAATCCTGACTCATCAATTTGAACGCCATTATTATTATCGACCCACTTGCAACCAAATATTGGAACACGAAACATTGTGTAGTCTAACTCCCACATGCGCTCGATAACCCCAAAATATGATAGATTTGCATATATTGGGTTTTTGTCTTTTGCACTTGAGACATGTATCGCTTCAGCTACAAGAGTGACTCCACTATTTTGCATAGAGGTCTGATCATCTTGTTCTTTGGTATAAAATGTGTAGCCGTTAATAACATAACCAGTGTAAGAAAAGACATGTAAGCACATACCATTTGCTAGCCACCTCAATCTCTTTGAAATTGATCCGGTGCCTATATCAAAATTTGAATTTATGTGATTTTTTAACCATGTTATAAAACTTCGATTGTGCTCTCAAGTTATCCAATTTTGATTCCTATTCATGTTCAAACAAGATAACTGATCCATGTGTATTGTAACATACAATTGAACCTCATCATCATTGTGTAGAACATACAATTCTGCCTGCTCCCATTCTGTCCTTGATATAGTCAGTAGTCTCCTTCCAATTATCCCTTCTCCTGATATTCTTCCCGAATGACGAGACATGGGAAGCCGTATGGATTCAACATTGGACAGATATTCAGTACAAAATTCAGCAGCCTCTTCAACAATGTATCGTTCAATGTAACACCCCGATTTTCAAAGCGAGGGTGTATTTTTTTTTTAAGAAATTAAAATAAAACAGCGAAACAAATAAGGAAATACCTTTGGATAAATATTTAAGTCATTAAAATTTACAAGCAGCAAAAAAGTTTTTTCGAAATATGAATCCAAAGCATTTACACATCAAGAAGCGGTGCATGGAATCCATCTAAAATAACATGTCATGCTTACAATATTAGTACATGTACATTCTTCCAATTTAAAATAAAAGCAACCCAAAAGAAAGACATATGTTTCCTCCATGTCAACCTAATCTGATCATTCTATTAACAAAAAACTATACGCCCTGAGCGATGTCCATGCGCCCCGTAAGATCCTCCTAACATAGGTCTAGTCAGGCATTCCCGTCTATATTGCCATCCATAGGATACGAACCGATAGGATTGTCCTGGCTCTCATCTGAGGGCAAAGCCCAGATTTCCACAATAGTTGTAAAAGGTCACCAACTGGAATAAACAGTTAACACATAAGATTTAAGTTTTTAAATGCACAAATAACCTTTTCCACTTAGCATGCACCTTAAAAGGGTTTTCCATATGCTAAAAGTTCATACAATGCTTACCAAATGAAAATGAAATCAATCAAGAAATAAACAACGGGCTATTCCATTGATGAACCAATTGAGCAGTCGATTATCTAACTCAAAATAAGAATTTCTACTAAGCCAATCGATTGGGAAATCGATTTGGATGAAGGGTTTTAGTGAAAAATGAACTCTAGGCTTGATTTAATCGACTGGGAAATCGATTGAATGAATAATTGAGTCCCTGTATTAAAGCCAATCGATTTCCAAATCGATTTTGTCAAAATGGCTGAGCTCCTGTATGGCCAAATCGATTGGCAAATCGATTTTGTCAAAATAGCTGATCTCCTGTAATAAATTCAATCGATTGCCAAATCGATTTTGAGGAACAACTTTTAATAAAATCAATTTGGGAATCGATTTCCCTGCATGTTTTTCTAAAACTACATAAACTAACCCAATCACATTCACACACAACTCCAAAACATAACACTTAGCAATTTCCACACAATTTCACTTACACACAATTTGTTCCGCCTATCATCACATTCACAATGACATCTAAAGTTCAAACACACAATGACATCTCATGTTCAAACACACAATGACATCTCAAGTTCAAACACTCAAACACGACTGATGTGCCAAGTACCCTAATGCAATGCGTATATGCCAAAATGCATGGACTTGGAATTCCAAACCAAAATCCTCCTCGAAGGGCCATAAATCATATTTGTACCGCCTATCGTAGGCCAAAGTACTATTTACCGAGGTGCCACCTATCACAGGTCTGCACAATTTACAAAAAACCGAAAATCGTAAATGTATCGCCTATCACGGGCCAAAGTACTATTTACCAAGGTGCCACCTATCACGGGTCTGCACAATTTACAAAAAACGTAAATCATAAATGTACCGCCTATCACAGGCCAAAGTACTATTTATCAAGGTACCACCTATCATGGGTCAGCACGATTTACAAGAAGGATGAAAATGCATGAGCATATACTGACTCCATCCATGACAATCGTTAAGCAAATGCAGATATTAGATGATTCCCCATTTTTAATACTCATTTAACTTAAACGATTTTCACAACAAACATTAAGTAAATAAGACATTAAGAGATTCCCCATTCTTAATACTCATTTAACTTAAACGATTTCCAAAACAAACATTATGTAAACAAAACTTTAAGAGATTCTCCATTCTTAATACTCATTTAATTAAAATGATTTTCACAAACACACATTAAGTAAACAAGACATTAAGAGATTCCCCATTCATAATACTCATTTAACTTAAACGATTTTGACAAACACACAGAAAGTAAACAAGACATTAAGATATTCCCCATTCTTAATACTCATTTAACTCTAATGGTTTTCAAATTCCACACTGAACATAGTCAAACATATTCACAAATTCAATCCACAATTCACACCAAAACACAACAGTTCATTTCTCCACAAAGTCAAACCATACACATATCATCACAACAACCACTCAAACACCTCAAATTTCATTTACTCAAAATCATATATAAATGAGTTAAATTCATTTTCTACGAAACATTCATCAATTCCTTTAAAGCCTTAGATTCATTTTCCCCAAATCAACACTTTAACCCTAACAAAATTATTTTCCACACAACCACAGATAAGTCCCTAAATGCAAACTACAAGTTTGGAAGGAGCCCTAACCTTCACGTTAGCTTTAACGTGCGATTACGGTATCGCGATTAAATCTGGTAAAATCGTCGCTCATAACGTTGCTTCCAAAGTTGGTTCCCTAGCACCGTATCATGGTAGTGAGCAACTTTCCCTTCTATCTCTTCAAGAAATGAAGTTTAGATCTGGATGAAATTGGGAGGTTCCTTAACACCGTTTTTCTTTGTTTTCGAAACAACGAGGAAGTATGAAGTTGAGAAATCCTTGCTTTCTTATCCACTAAGCCTTGGGTTTCTATTCTTGAACAAAAGGAAGCAAAGAAAGCAAAAATTGAATAACAATGGATGAAGGAGGGAGATGAGCGCGCGAGACAGGGAGAGGAAAATGTTTTTAGGTTTTCTGTAAGACCCATAATTTTAAAGTGTACTTTATGTATTTTAAAGGATTTTGGTATTGAACTCAGGGGCTTTTAAGCCAAAGTTATTAATATTTTGGAGTTTATATAATCAAAAGGTATTTTGATGTCCGATTAGTATTACTCATCGGTAAATAAATTAAATTAACTACGGCGAATCTTTTGCGAATAGTTTTATGCGTTTTGGGTAAAAGAGTAATTTATTAAATATCTAAAGAGTTGGAGATATTTGTTAATTATAATTAATATATATATATATTATATAAAGAAAAGGAAAGGAAGGAAATAAGAAGAAAAGAAATAGAAAGGAAAGAAAAAGGAAGAAAGGAAAAGAGAGAGAAAGAAAACAACATTTTCCCATCTCCCTCCTCTGCCTCGCGTGAACCAATCCTTCTCCTTCCTCCATCTTCATCCATTCTCGTTCTTCCTTGCCTCCTTGAGTTCGAAATTGATAGTGGGTGATAGGACAAGGATTTCTCAACTTCACTCTTCACCTTTGATTCGAAAACGAAGAAAAACGGTTTTAGGGATTCAAACTCAAATATCTCCGTTTCATCTAGATCTAAGCATCGTTTCAAGAAGTGATAGAAGGGAAAGTTGCTCGCCACTACACTACGGTGCTAGTGAGCTAACTTTGGAAGCGGCGTTGCGAGCGGAGATTTTTACTGGATTTGCTCACGGTACCGAAATCGAACGAAAAAGCTAAAGTGAAGGTAAGGGCTCCTTCCAAACTTTTAGTTTGCATTTAGGGACTTACTTGTGGTTGTGTGGAAAAGAATTTGGTTAGGGTTAAAGCAAGGTTTTATGGAGAATGAATTTTAAACCCATTTATGTATGATTTTGAGTATATGAAACTTGCCGTGTTTGAGTGATGGATTATGTTGATTTGTGTTCGTTGTTTTGACGTATTCTAAATTGATAACTGATGAAATTTGAGTTTGTTTTGTGTGGTTTGTGTGGAAAATGATTTGGAATGAAGTAGGGATTGAATGTGAAAGTATGTTTGAGTTGGTTTTGTGTGGTTTGTGTGGAAAATGATTTGGAATGAAGTATGGATTGAATGTGAAAGTATGTGTGATTTTGTTTTGTGTGGTTTGTGTGGAAAATGTTTTGGAGTGAATTTTGGATTGAATGTGAAAGTTGGTTTTGTGTGGAGTTTGAAAACCATTAAGTTAAACGAGTATTAAGAATGGGGAATCTCTTAATGTCTTGTTTACTTAATATGAGTTTGTGAAAATCATTAAGTTAACTGGGCGTTAAGAATGGGGAATCTCTTAATGTCTTAGTTACTTAATGTTGTTTAAAAATCGTTTAAGTCAACTGAGCGTTAAGAATGGGGAATCTCTTAATGTCTCGGTTACTTAATGTTTGTTTTTGAAAATGGTTTCAGGGAAACGAGTATTAAGAATGGGGAATCTCTTAATGACTTGTTTACTGAATGTTTTGTTGTGGAAATTGAGTAAGTCAAAAGTATATTAAGAATGGGGAATCTCTTAATATGTCTGGTTACTTAATGTTTTGGTGTGAAAATCGGTTAAGTAAACGAGTATTAAAAATAGGGAATCTTTTAATATCTGCATTTACTTAACGCTTGTTGTGAATGGAGTTGGTGTATGCTCATGCATTTAATTTGGTAAATTGTGCTGACCCGTGATAGGTGGCACCTCGGTAAACTGTACTGACCCGTGATAGGTGGTACGTTTACGATTTACTTTTTGGTAAGTTGTGCTGACCCGTGATAGGTGGCACCTCGGTAAGTAGTACTTTGGCCTGTGATAGGCGGTACCCTTACGACTTACGCTTTTTCTTTTGGTAAATCATGCTGACCCGTGATAGGTGGCACCTCGGTAAACAGTACTGACCCGTGATAGGTGGTACGTTTACGATTTACGCTTTTTAGTAAATCGTGCTGACCCGTGATAGGTGGCACCTCGGTAATTGGTACTTTGGCCTGCGATAGGCGGTACAATTATGATTTACGGCCCTTCGAGGAGGGTTTTGGTTTGGAATTCCGAGTCCATGCATTTTGGCATATACGCATTGCATTAGGGTGCTTGGCACACGAGTTGTGATTGATGTAAATTTATGATTGTGTTGTTTTTGCTAAGTGTTATGGTTTGAAACTAAGTGTAAGTGTGTTTAATTCATATTGAGATTGCGTTGATGGTTCTAAGAGTTATGTTTGGAATCGTGTGATAGTATGTTAGATTGTAAAACGTTTTCGAAACTCATAATGTCGTGGTAATTGTATGGTTATTGCTAAGTGTTAAGGTTTGAAGTGGTGTTTGAATGTGATTGAGTTAGTTTATGTATTTTTGAAAGAATATACAGGGAAATCGATTTACCAAATCGATTTGATGAGTTACAGGGGCCCTGTTTTGCACGAAATCGATTTGTCCAACCGATTTTGTAAGTTGTCTTTCAAAATCATTTAAGAATGAGATTTGATAAATCGATTGGATTCAATTGGATTCAAGTCAGGGGCTTTGTCTTCCAAAAATCGATTTGCTCAATCGATTGGATTCAATACAGGGGCTCTGTCTGTCTGTCAATCGATTTACCCAATCGATTGAGTCAATCGATTTACCCAATCGATTGATTTAAGCCCAGAGTTCAGTTTTCACTAAACCTTTCAGGAAATTGATTTCCCCAATCTCGATTGGTTCAGTGGGAAATCTTATGTTGAGTTTGATAATTGATTTCTCAATGCTTTGTTCAGTTATGTATTACTTGATGGATTGATAACTCTATTTGATGTCATTTACATTTGGCAAGCTTTACATGAACTTTTAGCATTTGGAAAAACCCATCTAATATGTTTGATAAATTGAAAAGGTTATTTGTGCATTGAAAATTGTAAATGTTATGTGTTAACTGTTAATTTCGGTTGGTGACCCTTTACAAATATTGTGGAAATTTGGGCTTTGCCCTCAGATGAGAGTCGGGATGATCCTACCGGTACGTACCCTCCGGATGGGAATGTGGATGGGAGTGCTTGATTGGAGCTACGATAGGAGAATCTCGCGGGGCGCGTGGAGATTACTCAAGGCGTATAGTTTCTTTGTTATGTATAGAATGATCAGACTAGGTTGCCACTCAGGACACATATGTCTTTCTTTTTGGGCTACCTTTATGTAAAGTTGAAAGGATGTACCTGTACTATTGCTGTCAGCATTTCATGCTTTGGATTTATATTTTGAAAAACTTTTCCGCTGCTTATAAATTTTAATGGCTTAGTTATATATATATCCAAAGGTTTTATTTTATTTATTTTCTTGTTGTATTTTTAATTTCTTTCGAAAAAAAAATACACCCTCGCTTTGAAAAACGGGGTGTTACGTTTTCCTTCAGTTTTCCTTTGTTCCTTTTTCCTTCCTTTTTATTTCTTTTTCCTTTTATATTTCCTTCCTTTCCTTTTCTTTATATATATATATATATATATTTATTATAATTATCAAATATCTCAAAATCTTTAGATATTTATTAAAAATACCATTTCACTCATCACTTCCCAAATCTCTTTTTGTTATAAATATCTACTCTCGTCGCAACTCAATTGACAGATGTTATTTCTAGCAGTCCAAGATATTTTTAACGAAACTGCTCAGAATTTAATTCTTCGTAGAGGATTCACCGCACTTAATTTAATTTATTTATCGACGAACAATTTTTATCGGGGCATCAAAATATATTTTTGGGCATTTAATCTCACAAAATATTAATAACTTGGCTAAAAAGCCTCGGAGTTCAATACCCAAAATACACTAAAATACATAAAGTATAATTTAAAATTATGGGTCTTACATTAAGCAATACAACCATTCGGTCGAATTCTACTTTTACGTACCATTTTAATATTTTCATATATCGTTCTATCGGATACATCCATCTCATATATGCTAGCCCACAAAGATGTGTCTCCTTAACTAGATGAACAGTAAGGTGAACAATTATATCAAAAAACGATGGGGGGAAATACATTTCAAGCTCACACAAAGTAACAACAATTTCCCTCTGCAATGTCGGTAATTTCTGAGGGACGATCAGTTTACTACAAATTTCCCTAAAGAAAGAAACTTAATCTAGTTAAGGCTAGTCGAACTTTTTCAGGTAAAATAGAACATATACCTATTGGAAGCAAATGCTCCATTAGAATATGACAATCATGGGTCTTCAAACCTTTTAACTTGAGGTCTTTCATACAAACCAAATTTTTAATGTTCAAAGATTATCCTTCTGGAACTTTAACTTCGTGTAGAAATTTACATAAAACAATTTTTTCCTTTCTAGATAGAGTATGAGCGACTGGAGGTCGATATGTGCGATTTCCTTTCTTTACTAGAGCCAATTAATTTCTTATTCCCATATCGACCAAGTCCAATCTTGCGTTGATGCCATCTTTAGACTTTCCTGGAACATTGAGTAACGTACCAATAACACTATCAAATACATTTTTTTCAATATGCATCACATCGAGGAAATGTCTTATATACAATGACTTCCAATACGGAAATTCAAAGAAAATTGACTTTTTCTTCCACCCAGTTTTGACCAGCTCTCCCGCAAAAGGTTTGCCAAATTTATTGGTGAAACCTTGTACTTTTTCAAGTATTTTATATCCAGTCGGTGCTAAAGGAGCTTTACCTTCCTCTGATTTTCCATTGAATGCATTTCTCCACCGATGATACTGATGACTATAAGGTAAAAATCTACGATGCCCAAGAAACTCATTCTTCTTACAATATTTCAACCGCACACTGACCTGTAATGCTATATCATGATAAATTACCATATGCTGGAAAATAATTAAATGTGTCGAACAACATTGCCCTCAAATTGAAACATTCTTTCTTATACCCATCATAACCTTCCACGCCTGTCTCCCACATAATTTTTAAATCTTCGATTAGAGGAGTCAAGTATACGTCGATATCATTCCACAGTTGTTTGGGTCCAGAAATTGACAGAGACAACATGATAAACTTACGCTTCATACATAACCATGGAGGTAGGTTACCTATTACCAAAACCACAGGCCACACGCTATGTGAGATGCTTTGAAGACCATGTGGATTCATTCCATCAGTAGAAAGCCATCGACCATCTGGTCCTGTACTGCTGTGTGTCTCTCTAGTGAAGCTTCCCAGCCTTCATCAGCAACATCAGCTTCAGAGCTTTTGTCGATAGATTTTCCATGATATCGCAGCCCCGACAGCTTCGAGAACTCATCGAAGGTCATGGAAATCTTCTTCCCTTTAACCACAACTTTGAATCTGGTGTCATTGATTTTGAAAGTTGAATAGAAAGCGCGAATCAGATTAGGATAGGTGTCTAGAGAGCAAGATAGAAAATCTTCTAATCCATGAAACCGTATATAGTTTTGAAACGTGAAACCATCTTGGTCGATGTACGGAAAATCTAAGGTACGGGCTTCATGTATTTTCCTTTTAATGAAAGGTTTAGGGGTATGATAGTTGGTGCCTTCTTTTGAGGAGTAGAGGAAACACATTTCTTCTTTTTCTGAGTGATTTCCTTCATAGCATCAGCAAGCAATTTCTTAGTGGGTGGCTCCTTTCTTTTCTTTGACTTGCCTTGATCGGTGGCAATGGCCTTGCCCTTGTCTTTTGCTAAAATTTTATGAGTTGGCACTGAAACTCTTTTAGACATTGTTGGAGGTGGTGAAGGAGTTCACCCACTTGATGAAGAAGACTATGAAGGAGTTTTTGGTGATGTACATTTAACACGAGCCATTTCAAGTAGTTTTGAAACTGTAACTGAGATAGAATCTCAAAGATAGAGAGTTTGGTTGGATTGGAATCTGAGAACCAGCAAAGGTTTGAGAGAGTATGCTGAGGTTTTAAGTGCAAAATCGATTTAGGGTTTGAAAGAAGTGAGTAGAATCGATTGGCAACTGTTCCTTTTATACTTTCAGGCACGTAAATCGATAGGGCCAATCGACTATGTTACCGTTGCTGGGGAAGATCAATCGATTGAGTCATTATGAGTCTGTAACGGCTAGTAAAAACACTTTACAACGATCATATTGTCAATCGATTCCCTTATTTACTAAATCGATGTCCAAATCGATTGCCATATCAGTTCTGGAACTTCCATATCAGTTCAGAAATATACTCATCTTAGCATCGATTTACCAAATCGATTCATTTGAGTTAAGATTTCAAAAAAATTGAATCAATCGATTTCCCTAATCGATTCTCGTGGTAGAGTTTGGAAAACTTTCCTCAAGTTTGATATCTGGGACCAACGTAATCGATTTTCCAAATCGATTCTTTAAACTATATACCAAGTGGTCAATCGATTATCCAATCGATTGGAAAGGGAAATGTTAAAAACATTTGAAGCTTCTTGGGATCAACAAATCGATTTACCAAATCAATTATCCTGTTTCTATTAAGAAAAATAGACATTGTATGGCATAAATTGATTTGTGCAATCGATTTCATAAAGCCATTTTTCTGTGTATCCACCGGATAATCGATGTGTCAATCGATTTGACACAGAGATCAGATCTCACTAGGATCTATGATTCCCAGTTTCAACCTTATATGTTGGAAGCTTTCTTTTGGTAAAGCTTTGGTGAAAATATCAGCCAACTGATCAGCTGTATTTACATGCTCAGGCTTTATATTCCCAATTTGAAATTGGTCCTTAATGAAGTGATGCCTTATCTCAATGTGTTTGGTTCTAGAATGCATCACTGGATTCTTGGTGATGCTAATTGCACTAGTGTTATCACACATGATAGGTACAGTCCCTAAATCAACACCAAAATCAGATAAGGGTTGTTTCATCCAGAGGATCTCTACACAGCAGCTTCTGACTACAATGTATTCAGCCTCACCTGTTGATAGTGCAATGCTTGTTTGTTTCTTGCTAAACCAAGACACAAGGGAGTTTCCTAGAAAGTGACAAGTACCAGAGGTACTTTTCCTATCTAGTTTGCATCTAGCAAAGTCTGAATCAGAATATCCAACTAGTGTACAAGTAGATCCCTTAGGATACCACAAGCCTAGACTCTTAGTTCCTACTAGATATTTGAATATCATCTTTACTGCACTAAGGTGAGACTCATTGGGATTGGATTGGTATCTTGCACACATGCAAACACTGAACACGATGTCAAGCCTGCTTGTTGTAAGATAGAGCAATGATCCAATCATACCCCTAAACCTTGTAACATCTACATGTTTACCTTTCGCATCTCTATCTAAGTGGTTTCCATGACTCATGGGAGTATCAATGGACTTGAAGTTATCAAAACTGAATTTCTTTATCAAATCATTGCAATATTTAGTTTGACTAATGAAAATGCCTTGCTTGCTTTGGTTAATTTGAAATCCCAAGAAATAAGATAGTTCACCCATCATTGACATTTCAAATTTACCTTTCATTAAGTTTTCAAAATCTTTGCACAATTTATTATTTGTAGATCCAAAGATTATGTCATCAACATAAACATGGACCAGCAAGATGTCATTTCCATTAGTTTTTATGAAAAGTGTCTTGTCAACATTTCTTCTTAAAAAGTTTTGTTGTATGAGGAAATTATTTTGCTTCTCATACCATGCTCTTGGAGCTTGTTTCAACCCATAGAGGGCTTTTGTTAGCTTGTAGACATGATTAGGAAAATCAGGATTCTCAAAATCAGTTGTTTGGCTAACAAAAACTTCCTCTTGGATATCACCATTGAGAAAGGCACTTTTCACATCCATTTGATAAAGCTTAAAGTCCATTATACATGCATAAGCAAGTAGTATTCTAATGGCTTCTAACCTAGCTACAGGGGCATAGGTTTCATAAAAATATATTCCTTCTTCCTGATTGTAACCCTTGGCCACTAATCTAGCTTTGTTCCTAGTGATGACTCCATTCCCATCTAATTTGTTCCTACACACCCATCTTGTTCCTATGATGCGCATATTTTCTGGTTTAGGTACTATAGTCCAGACCTTGTTTCTCTCAAATTGGTTTAACTCCTCTTGCATGAAGTATCCACTCACTATCTAGTAAAGCCTCCTTAATATTCTTGGGTTTAATCTAAGATACAAAGGCTGTAAAGTTACAGAAATGTATAAGGTTCTTCCTAGTTGCTACTCCTTTAGATATGTCTCCTATGATGTTATCTATGGGATGGTTTCTATTAAACTTCCACTCCCTAGGTAACTCCTCTATCCTAATAGGTTCAACATAGTCACTGTTGGATGGAGGTGCAGTTTCCTTTGGTTCTATTGGTTCAGGTTCTACAACTTCATCCAAAGAAGCATCAACCATAGAAGGAGTGTTGTTCAAGTTTTCCTTAAAAAGTTCATCAAACTTTACATGAACTGACTCTTCTATGGGTTTTGTTCTTTTGTTGTAGATTCTATAGGCTTTGCTACTTTGGGAATAACCTAGAAAGATACCCTCATCTGCCTTGTGATCAAACTTGCCTAGGTGTTCTTTGCCGTTGTTTAAAACAAAGCACTTACAACCAAAGACTCTTAAGTAAGAAATATTTGGCTTTCTACCCTTGTACAACTCATAGGGAGTTTTCCAAAGAATTGGCCTAATTAAAACCCTGTTGACAACATGTGATGCAGTGTTGACAATATGTGTGGCAGTGTTAATTGAGTCTTTAAGCATAGTCCTAGCTAATTCCTCTAAAGACATATTTTTCCTCTCCACTACACCATTTTGTTGTGGAGTCCTAGGGGCTGAATACATATGATGAATACCATTCTATTCACAGTAAGTATCAAAAGAATCATTTTGGAACACCTCCATAATCACTTTTGATGGACATAATAATCTGACTAGTTTCATTTTGTACCAAGTTTGCAAACTTTTTGAAAACTGAAAAAACGTCACTTTTATGATCAGAAAGAAAGTCCAGGTGAATCTAGAATAGTCATCAATTAACACGAAACCATACAGATTACCTCCAAAACTTCTCACTTAGGATGGACCAAAAAGGTCCATGTGAATCAGCTGCAACACCCTATTGGTTTGGACCATGTCTATTGGGGGAAACGAAGATTTGTCTAGTTTACTTCTCTCACATGAATCACACAATCTATCCTTAGTAAACTTTATGTTGCGAAGACCTATAACTAACTGTTTGCTAACAAGTTTATTCAAGTGATCTATATGAATATGCGGAACACGTTTATGCCATAACCAGTTTTCATCAGCATTTGATAATAGACAACAAACAGTCCTAGCAAGCAAAGCATTTAAATCTAGCATGTAATTATTGTTAACTCTATCACCAACCAATTTGATACCTTTATCATCCTTATGCTCTATTATGCAAGAATGTGGTGAAAAGCTTACTTGGAAACCATTGTGACAAACCTAACTTATACTTAGAAGGTTGTGTTTTAGCCCTTCCACGTATAAGACGTTTTTGATGATTGCAGTTGATTCACTGCCTATGTCACCAACACCACAGATCTTACCCTTATTATTGTCACCATATTTGACAAATCCTCCACCTTTTAGGCTTAGGGATAGGAACATTGACTTGTCCCCTGTCATATGCTTTGAGCACCCACTATCAACGTACCATTGGTGCCTTGTGGATCTCAAGCATACGTGCAACAAAATCATAATTTCGTTTTAGGTACCCAATATAAATTGGGTCCTGGGGGTCAGTTTCAAGCTTTGGTGTCTTGACCTTCCACATTTGTTTACACCCTCTGTTGGCAAGTTTTTCAAATTTGCAATTGTAAACAAAATGTCCTTTTCTACAACAGAAATGACATGTGACAACAGAGGACGCATACTGTTTTGGTTTAATAAAGACACTATGCATATGATTAGATCGACCATACTTCTGGTTATGTTTAACATTCCTATATCCAATTCCATGTTTATTGTGATTCTGTTTAACATGCATATTTGGTTTATAGCCTAGTCCAGATTTCACATTGAAATTCCTTTGATTACCAAGAAGCATGTCTAACTGGTTTTTACTACTGTTAAACTTCTCTAGATCACTATGCAATGCATGAGTTTCCTTTTTCAGATTGTCATTTATATCCTTAAGGGGCTCATGCTCAAGTTTAATCTCATCATACAACATGCATTTTACTTCTAATAACTTATTTGTACCAATCAACTGTTTAATAGTACTAACATACTCATCATGTAATTCACTAAATGTATTTTGTAACTCATCATATGAAGGATAAGATGAACTTACCTCACTTTCCGAATCTGAGTCTGTTTTAGCCATAAGACATAGATTTGCTTGTTCTTGTTCGGAAGATGAAGAGGATTCGTTGTAATTATCGTTCCATGCATCATAAGCTTTTCTGGATTTAGGAGCTGATTCCTTGCCTTTGTTCTTTGCAGTTCTAATTTTGTTTTGCAACTTGTAACACTCAGACTTTATGTGGCCTATTTTTCCATACTCATAACAGGTTATGGTTTTGGTGTCATTTGTCTTAGAACAAGATGGTTTTTTGAACTTGTTGTCTTTCTTTTTCCGAAACTTTTTGAACTTTTTGACAAGTAACTCAATCTCTGATTCTTCATCAGTTTCACTGCTTGACACATCCGAGCAGCTTTCTTGTTCAGCTTTTGATTGGTGTGCTTGGACTTTCAAAGACAGGACTTTCTTGTTCCTGTCAGTCTGCTCAGATTCATTTAGTCTATGCAATTCCATTTCATGCTCCCTTAATTTTCCAAAAAGCATAGCAATCGCCATACTTCCAAGATCCTTTGACTCTGCTATGGCAGTAATCATTGGCTGCCATTCTCTTGTTAAGAATCTCATGACTTTGTTGATCTGTTGTTCATTGTCAACTACTCTGCCAAGTGCATTTAGGTTGTTGACTATATGCATCAATCTCGTTTGCATGTCATTGACTGATTCGTCTTTCTTCATACTGAATAATTCGTATTCATGCATCAATAAATTTATACGGGCTCTTTTCGCATCAGTAGTACCTTCATGTGTTTGCTGCAATGTGTCCCACATTTCTTTTCCAGATTTACAGTTTGAAACCCTGAAAAATTCGTCAGCAGATAATGCAGAAGTAATAATATTCTTAGCCTTAGCATTGTAACCTACCTTTTTCTTATCATCCTCAGACCAGTCAGATCTGGGTTTTGGGATGAAAGAATTATCAGTTCCTGCAATTTTTGGCACATAAGGTCCTTCTAAAACAACATCTAATATATCTATGCTAGCTACTTCTAGGAAGATGAGCATCCTCTCCTTCCAGTACATATAAGCCCCATTGAAAGCTGGGGGCCAAGCCAATGAAGCACCCTCACCTAAGAATTCTGAGGTCATGGTCTTTTTATGAGAATTACTCTAACAAAAGGTAGGCTCTTGATGCCAATTTAAGGGGGATATAGACTTTAGTATAGCAGAATTTATGAAGAATAAAACCTATTCTAACGATATTGCTAAACAGTTTACAAAATTCAAATTTTATTAAACAAAAGATTAACTACAGTCCCAAAAATCAATCCTAAAAGAAGATTAACAATAACAAGTATTGTCTAATAGAGAGTGCAACAGATACAATAATTGTTCAACAGATTGATCAAGATACCAACATGCCAAATTAACAATACAAGCAATGTCAATTAATACAGAATTTAACTATTGCATGCAATCAAGATTAATCAAATAAGCAATGCATAAATAAAAGAGATAAGGGTAGGAAATTGTACACCGCAATTTTTATATTGGTTCGGCCGTCTGTTTGACAGCCTATGTCTAGTCCAAAGATCAAACCGATCTTAGCCTTTTCAATAGAATCTTGTAGAGTCGTTTTATAGATGTTCTAGAGCTCCCCACCTATCAATCTTAAAACACTCTCCCTATTCTATGTTTCACAACCACTGTATCCCAGAGTGCTTCTCCGAACTATTCCAAGATCACATCACAATTTCTTCTTAATGAGACCTCTCAACACAAAAGATAACTACCAGTTTCACCACTTGATTTTTCAATGTTCTTTGTTCATAGAATCTTTGTTACAGAAAATCTAAAAAGAATTTTACAAAATTTCTTTTGCAGTCATCTTCTCTAGTTCTCTTTCTCAAGCAATCTTTTTCAGGTCTCTATTGATCACGAATGATGGTTGGTTCAAGTCTGAAAAAGTAATATTCAAAGTTATTCAAATGTGAGAAAGAGATGTCAAAAAGTTATATTTGTGTGTTATTGTGTTATAGTGTTATATGAGTTATGATGTTATGAGAAGAAGTAATTGAAACATGTTTATATAGTTTCTGAAAAACAACAGATGAATCGATTTTCCAAATTGATTCATTAATGTAATAAAACAGGCTCAATCGATTTATCAAATCGATTTCGCGAATCTTGTTTTTCTTGAATCTTGAAACTACATAAACTAATCAATTTACCTAATCAATTTTTTTAATCCACTTTTCAGAGCTTTAGAAGCAGTTCATAATGGAATCGATTTGCCTAATCGATTGAAGATGTTTTGTTCCAACAACGAGATCAAAACAATCAATTACTCAGTCGATTCACTAATACACATAACGATTCATTAATACACATAATCGATTTGGCCATAGGCTAAGTTTCCTCCGTAGCTTAAAATATTGTTCCAATCGATTGTACTGGTCTCAGGGACTCAGTTGTTTTTGTCAAATCGATTAGCCAAATCGATTTGGATTATTACATGGAGTTAGCTTATTTCATGCTAATCGATGTGTCAATCGATTATGTAATATGTTTATGAAAAGAGATTTACCAATTGGTTCATCAAATCGATTTCTCAATCAATTGATGCCAAACATGTTAAACAAGAAATTTGTTTCAACAGATTGTGCTAATCGATTGTGTTTATCACATACCATGTTCATTTTGAAACCTTATTTTTGAAATCGATTTGCCTAATCGATTATTTAATAAATGGCTTGGCTCTGTAACTTGCACAATCGATTTTGTCAATCAATTTAAACAATCAACTTAGTCTTTGTGATTTGAACAATCGATTTGCCAAATCGATTAGCTTGCTAAACGGCTTGCTTCTGACTTGCACAATTGATTTTCAGTAAATGTGCCAGTCGATTTGCCTAATCGATTGCTTAATGACAAACTACACATTTTCATACAACCCTATTTCCAAATCGATTTGCCTAATCGATTTGCTTAGTGAATTTTTCAACTTTTGTTGATTCCTTCAGGTCCAAGCCATTGTCTCATGTATGTAGGGTTGAGTTGTTGTTCTTGAAATTTTACTCAGTTTAAAATGTCAGATTTATCGCATGATGTATGTTTGTCAATAATATCAAAAATGGACTCATGTCTAACATCTTATGCATCCAATAAGTTGTGTTTGTTTCATTGGATTAACATTTACGTCATTTTCGTCCTCCACTGGCTTATTCTTGTCCAATTAGTGTTTTTAAACAATCTTGTGCATCTAACAGGTGAGTTTGTGTCATTGGATTAACTTATAGGTCCTTTTCATCCTAACTAATTTTTGTACTAGTCCAATTAGGGTTTTCAACCAATCGTTGGCATCCAATAGGTGTGTTTGTGTCATTGGATTAATATTAATGTCATTTTCGTCCTCCATAGTCTTATTCTAGTCCAATTAGGGTTTTTAATTATTCTTGTTCTTCCAATAGGTGTGTTTTTATCATTGGATTAACATTTAGGTCATTTTCGTCCTCCTTAGGCTTATTCTACTCCAATTAGGGTTTTTTTAGCAATCTTGTGCATCCCAATAACTTCATTTGTGCCATTGGATTAACATTTAGAACATTTTCATCCTCCCAAGCTTATTCTTGTCCATGTAGTGTATTTTACCAATCATGTAAATCCAATAGGCGTGTTTGTGTCAATGAATTAACATTTAGGTCATTTTGGTTCTCTATAGGCTTATTCTTGTCCAATTAAGGTTTTTGACCAATCTTGTGATTCCAATAGGTGTTTTTGTGCCATTGGATTAACATTTTGCTCATTTTTCTACACTTTAGACTAATTCTTGTCCAATTACGGTTTTTAATTTTCCTTGTGCATCCAATAAGTTCATTTGTATCATTCGGTTAACATTTAGGTCATTTTTATCATCCCTGGGTTATTCTTGTCCAATTAGAATTTTTAACCAGTCCTATGCATCCAATTGGGGTGTTTATGACATAAGATTTAAATTTAGGTCATTTATGTCCTTCCTAGACTTATTCTTCTCCAATTAGAGTTTTTAAACAATATTGTGCATTCAATAAGTTCATTTTTGTTAATGGATTAAAATTTAGGTGATCTTCATCATCCATAGGCTTATTCTAGGGTTATTAGGGATTTTAAGAAATCTTTTGCCTCCAATAAGTTCCTTTGTGTCATTGGAGTAAGATTTAGGTCAGTTTCTTCCTTCCTAAGTATATTATTGTCCAATTAGGGTTTTTAAACAATCTTGTGAATGCAATAGGTGTGTTTGTATCATTGGATTATCCATTAGGTCATTTTCATCCCACCTATGCTTATTCTAGTCCAATTAAGATTTTCAACTACTGTGTTGTGCATCCAATAGGTGTGTTTTTGTCATTGGTATAAAATTTAGGTCATTTTTGTCCTCCCTGGATTTATTCTAGTCGAATTAGGGTATTTAATTATTCTTGTTCATCCAATAGGTTGTTTCTGTCACTGGATTAACATTTATGTCATTTTCATCCTCCTTAGACTTATTCTACTTCAATTAGGGTTTTTTTAGCAATCTTGTGCATCCAATAAGTTCATTTATGTCATTGGATTAACATTTAGGTCATTTTCATCCTTCTTATGCTTTTTTTACCCAATTAAGATTTTTAACCAATCTTTTGCATCCAATAGGTGTGTTTGGGACATTGGATTAACAATTAGGTTATTTTCTTCGTCCCTAAGCTTATTCTTGTGCATCCAGTAGGTATTTTTGTGTCATTGAATTAACAATATGTGTGTATGTGTTTTTGGATCACTACGCCAAAAATGACAACGCCCCTGTAAAAATGAAGCACTTTCGCGTATTTTTTTACATCGCTTTTTCCACAAGCGCTGTAAAATACATGCGCTGTCGTTCAATTTAACTACCTATTACAGCGCTTTTCACAAGCGCTGTAAAATACATGCGCTTTAAAATAATTGAACCACCTATTACAGTGCTTTTTTCACAAGCGCTGTAAAATACATCTTTCAAATAATTATATACGTTGGGAACCCTCATATCCTCTACATCTTTCAAATAATTAAATACATGCACTTTGTTCTACTTTGGGAACCCTCATATTCTCTACGTACTGTGCGGCCATCTACGTTGTCTCAGGTATTTTTTAATTTGTTTTTGTCAAATTAAAAATTCATACCACATGATCTGTTCTGTTTTGAAATTGTTATATATATATATATATTAAATATCTTCTACTAGTCAAAAACTCATACCACATGATCTGTTCTATTTTGGAATTGTTAGTTGATATTGGTTTCTTTTTGAAACTTCTTGATATGTTTTGAAAGCTTATTATTTTTGTAACTGCATTTATATAGGTCATATAATATGGATAGGAAATGGATGTCTGCTAATCGATTGTCAAAAAAGTATGAATTTGGAGCGAAGGAGTTTGTTGAATTTGTAGTGAAGAATGCTAAAGATCCAAATAGAGTAGTTTGTCCTTGTTTAAAATATTGTTTTGGAAAACATGTTAGAGAAGATGAATTAGAAGGACATCTAGTATGTAATGGAATTGATCAAAGCTACACATGTTGGATAAGACATGGTGAGAAAAAAAAAGGAAACATTAATTTTGAGAATAGTTCGACATATGCTTCAACTGACTTCGATACATATACATATGAACCAGACCGAGTTGATGAGATCACAAAAGCAGTTGAAGAATATCTTCGAGATTGTCCTAAAATGGTTGAAAGTTTCAGGAGTGATGTAGAGAAAGAATGACATAATTGTTGTACTAAATTCACAAGACTATCGGTGATATTAAAGTTATACAACATAAAAGCGAGTAATGGATTGTCTGATAAAAGCTTTACAAAATTATTAACACTCATAAAAGATATGTAGCCAGATGATAATGAACTTCCCAGTCGAAACTACAAAGCTAAACGGATTTTGTGTTCTATTGGCATGAGTTACAAAAGGATTCCTGCGTGTCCTAACAATTGCATTTTATTTCAAAATGAATATAAACTACTTAAGGCGTGTCCGAAATGCAATGTCTTTCGATATAAGAAGAAAAAATCTAGTCTAGCAAAAGTCGTGTGGTATTTTCCTATAATACCATTATTCAGGTGCATGTATCGCAGTGAAGAAGATTCAAAACACTAGACATGGCATGCAGATGAAAGAATTAGAGATGGAATATTTCGACACCCTGCAGATTCCCCACAATGGGCAAAAATTGATCATGAGTATCCTGAATTTGGGATAGAGTCAAGAAATCTAAGACTTGATGTATGCTCTCACCCGGATGCTTGTTCCACGATCCGGTAGTCATGCAGTTGTCCAAAGGATGCATATTACGCTGCTGTGAGGACTGTGCAAGGAGCTCAAGATGAGTTGGGCATGGATTGTCCTGAGGCACATGTTGGAAGCTTCACAGGGAAAGCTAGTGCTTCCATACCCACAGCTAATTACTAAGATTCTAAAGCACTTCAAAGTGTCATTCGCTAATGAAGAATCGTTAAAAACCACCCTTTCTTTTGGTGAGTCTATTGTGAACCAAATGAAACTGAGAAGGGTGAATGGCATTAGGAAAAGACCTCAATCTAATGCTCAACAAGCTCAGCAAAATTCTGGACCAGCTGCTGAGCCAGTTGCAGCAAATTCTGAAGTCTTAGCCCAATTGCTGGAGTCTATGGCAGCGCAGGCAGCTTACAACGCCAAAGTGGATGCGTCAAATGGAAGGATGGAAGCTGCTCTCGGAAAGCTTCAAGCTGATCAACATTCGGTTGCGCTGGATGTCGCAGCAATCCAGGAACATCTAGGCATAAAACTGTCTTTTAGCGATGTTGCTGAGATTGGCCGACAAGCAGCTGAAGAACCACATCTCGCGACATTAGATAGTGCTGAACCTCATGTTGAGGAGACACCTACTTAGGGTAATACAGAAGTCTCTGCCTCTCCCTTAGCTAATAGTGAGGAACAACCCAGTCTAGGTGTTTACGTTTTTAGGTCCTTTATTGTATTGAGATGCTCTGCTATTCCTGTGTAATGCTCTTTCTCCGTGTACTATTTTATTGAAATATATGACAAACTGGGTTTATGTTTAATTGTTTGATCTATATTGCTGTTTTCTATAATCTGCCATAATCTGCTTTAATTTGATTTTTTGTTTTGCTCTGAAGCCATCATCACTAGTGTTCTTTTTGTTACTGACATAGGGGGTGAAATTTGCTGCTGATGATTTCTACTTTCATGTTCTCTCCTTTACTCCTTTTTGGACTGACTAACAAAGGGGGAGAAAATTTATAACTTGTTAACTTGTATTACTTATTACATAGTGTGCTCTTGTTAACTTGTATTACTTATTGCATAGTGTTGATATGCACTTAAATTGAATTTACTGCTTCCACTACTGCTACAAAATTGATAAAGCTGCTACAAAACTGATAAATTTGCTCTAATATTAGTTGCTCTGATACTGATCAATTTGCTCTAATATTAGTTGCTCTGATATTGACAAACAAACTGCTCTGATACTGCTACAGAGTGTTGTTGCAAACTGCTCTGATACGATCTGATACTGTTACATAGCATTTACATGGCATTGATAATTCATGATATTTCAGATCTTTTTTGTTTTTTTGTTTTAGCTCTAACCCTAATTCCAAAGTGTGAACAGCATGACTGCTCAAATCTAGGGGGAGCTTCTCTGTTTTTGTAATTCTAATATTATTCCTTGAAATATATCTCAAGTTAAAATTGCATGTTTGTCACTTAATCAAAAAGAGGGAGATTGTTAGACATAAGTCCATTTTTGATATTATTGACAAACATACATCATGCTGGAAATCTAACATTTTAAACCGAGTAAAATTTCAGGAACAACAACTCAACCCCACATACTTGAGACAATATCTTGGAACTCAAGGAATCAACAAAAGTTGAAAAATTCACTAAGAAAATCGATTAGGCAAATCGATTTTGTAATAGGGTTGTATGAAAATGTGTAGTCTGTCATTAAGCAATCGATTAGGCAAATCGACTGGCACATTTATTGAAAATCAATTGTGCAAGTCAGAAGCAAGCCGTTTAGCAAGCTAATTGATTTGGCAAATCGATTGTTCAAATCACAAAGACTAAGCTGATTGTTTAAATCGATTGTGCAAGTTACAGAGCCAAGCCATTTATTAAATAATCGATTAGGCAAATCGATTTCAAAAATAAGGTTTGAAAATGAATAGGGTCTATGATAAACACAATGGATTGGCACAATCCATTGAAACAAATTTCTTGTTTAACAAGTTTGGCATCAATCGATTGAGATATCGATTTGATGAACCAACTGGTAAATCTCTTTTCATAAACATATTACGTAATCGATTGACACATCAATTAGCATGAAATAAGCTAACTCCCTGTAATAATCCAAATCGATTTGGCTAATCGATTTGACAAAAATGACTGAGTCCTTGAGACTTGTACAATCGATTGGCAAAATCGATTGGAACAATATTTTAAGCTACATAGGAAACTTAGCCTATGGCCAAATCGATTATGTGTATTAATGTATCGATTATGTGTATTAATGAATCGATTGAGTAATCGATTGTTCGGATCTCGTTTTTGGAACAAAACATCTTCAATTGATTAGGCAAAACGATTCCATTATGAACTGCTTCTAAAGCTTTGAAAAGTGGATTAAAATAATCGATTAGGTAAATCGATTATTTTATGTAGTTTCAAGATTCAATAAAAACAAGATTCGCGAAATCGATTTGGTAAATCGATTGAGCCAGTTTTATTACATTAATGAATCGATTTGGTAAATTGATTCATCTGTTGTTTTTCAAAAACTATATAAACATGTTTCAATTACTTCTTCTCATAACATCATAACTCATATAACACTATAACACAATAACACACAAATATAACTTTCTGACATCTCTTTCTCACATTTGAATAACTTTGAATATTACTTTTTCAGACTTGAACCAACCATCCTTCGTGATCAATAGAGACCTGAAAAAGATTGCTTGAGAAAGAGAACTAGAGAAGAAGACTGCAAAAGAAATTCTATATAATTCTTTTGAGATTTTCTGTAACAAAGATTCTGTAAACAAAGAACGTTGAAAAATCCAATAGTAAAATTGGTAGTTATCTTCTGTGTTGAGAGGTCTCATCAAGAAGAAACTGTGCAGTGATCTTGGAAGAGTTCGGAGATGAACTCTAGGATATAGTGGTTGTGAAAGATAGAATAGGGAGAGTGTTTTAAGATTGATAGGCGGGGAGCGCTGGAACATCTGTAAAACGACTCTACAAGATTCTATTCAAAAGGCTAAGATCAGTTTGATCTTAGGACTGGACGTAGGCTGTCAAACAGACGGCCGAACAAGTATAAAAATTGCGGTGTACAATTTCCTACCCTTATCTCTTTTATGTCTGCATTGCTTATTTGATTAATCCTGATTGCATGGAATAGTTAAATTTTGTATTAATTGACATTGCTTGTATTGTTAATTTGGCATGCAGGTATCTTGATCAATCTGTTGAACAATTATTGTATCCACTACACTCTCTATTAGACAATACTTGTTATTGTTAATATTCTTTTAGAAATGATATTTGGGACTGTGGTTAATGTTTTGTTTAATAAAATTTGAATTTTGTAAACTATTTAGCAATATCGTTAGAATAGGTTTTATTCTTCATTAATACAGCTATACTGAGGTGTATATCCCCCTTCATAAGATTGCTTAAAAACTCTAATTGAACTAGAATAAGCCTAAGGATAATGAAACTAACTTAAACGTTTATCCAAGGACACAAACCCACCTATTGGATGCACCAGATTGGTTACAAACCCTAATTGGACAAGAATAAGCCTATGGAGTATGAAAGTTACTTAAATGTTAATCCAATGACACAAATGAACTTATTGGATGCATAAGATTGCTTAAAAACTCTAATTGGACTAGAATATGCCTAAGGAGAATGAAACTAACCTAAATTTTAATCTAATAACACAAACACACCTATTGGATGCCCTAGCTTGGTTAAAAACCCTAATTGGACAATTATTAGCCTAGGGAGGACGAATAACCTAAATGTTAATTCAATGACCCAATTGAACTTATTGGATCCACAAGAATGCTTAAAAACTCTAATTGGACTAGAATAATCCTAAGGAGGAAGAAAATGACCAAAATTGGGTGCACAAGATAGCCATAAAACCCTTTTTGGACAAGAATAAGCCTACGGAGGACAGAATGACCTAAATATTAATCCAATGAAACAAACTCACCTATTGGATGCAAAAGAATGATTAAAATCCCTAATTGGACAAGAATAATCCTAGGGAGGACGAGAATGTCCCAAATGTGAATCTTATGACACAAACACTCCAATTGGCTGCACAAGACTGGTGAAAAACCTTAATAGGACAAAAAAAGCATATGGAGGACGAAAATCGTCTAAATGTTAATCTAATGACATAAATAAACTTATTGGATGCACAACATTACTTAAAAGCTCTAATTGGACTAGAATAAAGCTTGGGAGGACGAAAATGACATAAATACTTATCCAATGAAACAAACACATCTATTGGATGCACAAGATTGGTTGAAAACCCTAATTGGACAAGTATAAGCCTAGGTAGGATGAAAAGGACCTAAAGGTTAATCCAACGACAAAAACACACATATTGAAAGCACAAGATTGGTTAAAACGCTAATTGGACAAGAATAAGCCTAGGGAGGACGAACATGACCTAAATGTTAATCCAATGACACAAATGATCTTATAGGATGCTCAAAATGCCTTAAAAGCCCTAATTGGATGAATAAGCCTATGGAGGATGAAGATCACCTAAATGTTAATCCAATGACACAAACACACCTATTGGATGCAAAAGATTGGATAAAATCCTTAATTGGAGAAGAATAAGCCTAGGTAGGGCCAAAATAACCTAAATGTTAATCCAATTACACAAATGAATTTATTGGATACAAAAGATTGCTTAAAAACCATAATTGAACTAGTATAAGCGAAGGGAGAATGTAAATCTCCTTAATGTTAATCAAATGACAAAGACACAACTATTGGATGCACAAGATTTATTAAAAACCATAATTGGAAAAGATATGCCTAGGGTGGACAAACATGACCTAAATGTTAATCCAATGACATAAATGAACTTATTGGATGCCCAAAATTCCATAAAAGCCCTAATTAGACTACAATAAGCCTATGGAGGATGAAGATCAACTAAATGTTAATCCAATGACACAAACACACCTATTGGATGCATAAGATTAGATAAAAACCCTAATTGGAGAAGAATAAGCCTAGGTAGGGCTAAAATAACCTAAATGTTAATCCAATTACACAAATGAACTTATTGGAGACAAAAGATTGCTTAAAAATCCTAATTGGACTAGAATAAGCCAAGGGAGAATGAAAATCTCCTAAATGTTAATCAAATGACAAAGACACAACTATTGGATGCACAAGATTGATTAAAAACCCAAATTGGAAAAGATAAGCCTAGGGAGGACCAAAATAACCTTAATGTTATTCCAATTACACAAACGAACTTATTCAATGTAGAAGATTGCTTAAAAACCCTAATTGGACTAGAATAAGCCTAGGGAGAAAGAAAATGTCCTAAATGTTAATCAAATGACAAAGACACACCAATTGGATGCACAAGATTGGTTAAAAACCCTAATTGGACAAGAATAAGCATAGGGAGGACGAAAATGACCTAAAAGTTAATCCAATGACACTAATGAACTTGTTGGATGAACAAGATTGCTTAAAGACTCTAATTGGACTAGAACAAGCCTAACGTGGAGGAAAATCACCGAAATGTTAATCCAATGACACAAACACACCTATTGGATGATGCACAAAATTGGTTAAAAACACTAATTAGACAAGAATAAACCTAGTGTGGAATAAAATGACCTAAATATTAACCCAATGACACATGATGTATGGTATGACTTCAGTTTTACAGTAATAATGCAGAATAATGCCTATTCTAACAATACTCTAAACAAACTACCAAATTCAAAGTTTGTTAAACAATGATTAATCAAGGTCCCAAAGAAACAATCCTAATGAAAATCAACAATACTAATTATTGTTTAAATGGAGAAGTGCGTTAGAAACAATGATTATTCAAGATATTGATTTATATACAATCATGCAATGTCAATTAACACATAATTTTAATCATGCATACAATCAATATCAAACAAATAATAATTGCAGAAATTTAAACGAGATAAGGGAAAGAAAAGTGTACGCATATTTTTATACTGGTTCAGTCGCCTTGAGATGGCATACGTCTCGTCCTAAGATCGAATCTGATCTTAGCCTTTCCAATAGAATGTTGCAGAATCAGTTTATAGATTTTCCACAGCTCCTCGCCTCAATCCTAAACTATTCTCTCTATTCTATTCTTATCTCCCTGAATCCCAGAGTTTAAATCCCATAAACTCTTCCAAAATTTCAGTCAAGTGTCTTCTTGTTGATAGCCCTCAACACAGAATATCACCACCAGTAGCAACTGGATTTTCTTAAAGTTGTTTGATTACAGGATTTGTTTACAGAAATTGGAAACAGAACAATTATACAAAGTTCTTGAGTTTTCTTCTTCTCAAAGCAGTGTTTCTCTTTTCAATCTTTTTCAGTCCTTGTTGATCACAGATTAATAAATGTTCATATCTAAAAGGATGTTCAAAGTAATATCGGTGTGAGAAAGTGTTATTGGTATATGATGTATACAAGTTATGACATTTGTGTGTTGTGTATGTGTTATGAGAAGAAGAGAATGAAAACAATTTATATAGTTTCAGGAAAAACAACACATGAATCAATTTATTCAATCGTTTCATTAAAGTTATAAAGCATGCTCAATCGATTTCGCGAATCTTGTTTTTCTTGAATCTTGAAACTGTATAAACTAATCGATTTATCTAATCGATTATTTTAATGAGTTCTTCAGACCTGAATAGCAGTTCATATTTGAATCGATTTGCCTAATCGATTTGGAATGTTTTGTTCCATCAACGACATCAAAACAATCGATTTATTCATTCGATTCAAACATTCACATAGTCCTTAAGTCATCTCTATTACTAAAACTTTTTTACCAATCACTTTATTCAATCGATTTCACTGGTCACAGGGACATAGTGATTTTCACAAATTCACATTTTCATACAACCCTATATGATGTATACAGAGAGTTGGCTTAAATCAAGGTAATCGATGTGCCTAATTGATTATGGACTTATGTCTGAAGAACATTTTATCAGTTGGTTCATTCAATCGATTTACCAAGTCGATTGATGCCAAACTTATTTCAAAAGAAATATATCAATGGATTTTGCTAATCGATTGTGTATGTCCCAAACCAACATCATTTTGAAACTTATTTTATTACATCGATTTGCCTAATCGATTAGTGAAACATTGGCTTTGAATCGATTTGCCAAATCGATTAGCCTGCAAAACAGCATGCTACTGACATGCACACTTAATTTCCAACAAATGTGTAAATTGATTTGCCTAATCGATTGCTTGTTCACTAAATTCACATTTACATACAACCCTATTACAAAATCGATTTCACTAATCGATTTGCATAATGAATCTTCAAACTTTTGTTGATTCCCTGAGTTCCAAGCTATTTTCTCAAGTTTGTAGGGTTGAGTTGTTGTTCATGAAATTTTTCTCAGTTCATAATGTCAGATTTATTTCATGATGTATGTTTGTCAATATTACCAAAAATGGACTTATGTCTAACAATCTTCCCTTTTTGATTTAAGTGACAAACATGCAATTTTAACTTTAGAAACATTTCATGGAAAGACATTATAATTATAACAATATAGAGAAGCTCCCCCTAAATATGAGCAGTCATGCTTATCATACAATGGAATTAGGATTAGAGCTATAAAACAAAACATATCTTAAATACTATGCAATAGTAGCAGATTGTATCAGAGTAATTTGCACATAGCACGAGTATCAGATCAGTCAATATCATATTAGTTTGTCTAATAGTAAATTGAACATCATTCTTGTAGCAGTAACCGAGCGTAACTCAAGTAAATCAGATTGATCAAATAGCAGTATCATAGTTAACATCAACTCTAATATTAGAGCACTAAGTAAGTACAGATGTCAGAGCAATATCACAGCATAAGTAAGTACTAATATCAAGGCAAATGTAACAAGTATAAGTTGCAGATGTAAGTTATGTCAACAGTGGAAGCAATTTAAAATTCTAAAAACAAGTTATAAATTTTCTCCCCCTTTGTCAGTTAATTCAAAAAGAGGTAAAGGAGAGAATCATGTAGGAGAAGGTATCTGCAAAAATTTCTCCCCCTGTGTTAGTAACAAACATGAATACTGATGATAATGGCGTTAGTAAACAAAAACAAATTAAACCAAAATGTAACAGATTATGGCACAATATAGACAACATCTATAGATCAACTAGTTTAAACAAAAAAACAGTTTCTCATTGATATTAACCACAAATTACATAGATGAGGATAGTTACAAACATAGACTAGGTTGTTCCTCATTATTATCTAGGGAAGAGGCTAAGACCGCTGTATTACCCTCAGCAGGTGTCTCCTCAACATGAGGTTTAACTCTATCTACTGTGGTAGTAATTGGTTCTTCTGCTGCTTCTCTGCCTATCTCAGCAACATCACTAAATGACAATTTAATGCCAAGATGTTCCTGGATTGCTGCAACATCATGTGCAACCAGGGTCAGGTCAGACTGAAGCTTTTGTAACAGGCTCAGCAGCTGGTGGTCCAGTGTTTTGCTGAGTTTGTTCAGCATTTGTTTGAGGTCTCTTCCAAATGCCATTAACCCGTCGCAACTGCATTTGGTTCACAATGGATTCACTAAATGTAAGGATGGTCTTGGACGTTTCTTCACCCTTGAACGATACCTTGAAGAGTTCAAGAATCTTCGTGATCAGCTGGGGGTATGGAAGCAAAAGCTTTCCCTGTGCAGCTTTCGTCATATGTCTAAGGACAATCCATGCCCAGCTCATCTTGAGCTCTTTGCATAGACCCCACAGTAGAGTGATGTCCAACCTTTGGACAACATCGTGATTTCCGGACCTTGGGACAAGCATCCGTGTGAGAGCATAAATCAGCATCCTTTGTTGAACCTTCATTTGGCCGAACGGTAGTGAAACAGACTCCACAAACCCTTCGACCATCAAGTCTTGTACTGCTGTTTGCCTCTCCAGGGAAGCTTCCCAACCTTCATCAGCTGCGTCGGCTTCGGAGCTGTCGTAAATAGAGGTTCCATGATAAGGCAGTCTCGATAGCTTCGAGAACTCCTCAAATGACATGGAAATCTTCTTTCCTTTCACCGTTGCTTTGAAACCGGTGTCTGTCAGCTTGAATGTTGAATAGAAAGCTTGAATCAAATTTGGATATGAGTCGAGGGAACAGGATAAGAACTCTTCTAACCCGTGGAAACGTAGATGGTTTTGAAAGGTGAAACCATATTGATCAAAATAGGGGAAGTCTAATGTACGAGCCTCATGAATCTTTCTTTTGACTAAGGCAGGAGGCAGCTTGAGTTCTTCAGCTGATATGTCCTTTGTAGCTGCTGCCTTTTTCTGTGCGGTGGAAGAAGTACTCTTTTTCTTCTTCTTATGAGTTATCTCCTTCATTGCATCAGCAAGAAGTTTCTCTGAGGGTGGCTCCTTCCGTTTCTTCGTCTTGCCTTGATCTACGACAATGCCTTTGCCCTTGTCTTGTGCAGCAATCTTATGCGTTGGTACAGAGACTCTTTTAGGCAAAGTAGGAGGAGGTGATGGTGTTCTTCCACTAGATGATGATGATGATGATGATGGGGAAGGAGTAGTAGTTGAGGTTCTTTTGACTCTAGCCATTTCAAATTGTTTAGAAGTGTAAACTGATATAGAAACATCAAAGATGGAGTGTTGGAATGGATTAAGACAGAGAAATAACAGAGATTTGGAGAGGTTAAAAGGCTGGTTTGAATGTGAAATCGATATGAGGGTTTGAAAACATGTGGGTTGAATCGATTGCAACTTATCCTTTTATACTTTTTGGTGCATAAATCGATTGGGCCAATCGATTTTGTTACTGTTGCTGGGGAATACCAATCGATTGCTACTGTAAAGGCTTGTAAAAAATACTGTAACGGTAATATTTCCAATCGATTCCCCTAACAGATTCCTTTAGTTACTAAATCGATGTCTAAAATCGATTTTGTATCAGTTCAACAACTTTTCGTATCAGTCCAGAACTTAATCCATCTCAGCATCGATTTGATTCAGCATCGATTTATCAAATCGATTCATTTAAGTGAATATTTCAAACACATTTGTACAATCGATTTCGAGGTAGAGTCTGGAGACATTCCTCATCTTTGAAGTGTGGGGCCAACCTAATCGATTTTCCAAATCGATTCTTTAAACCATAAAACAAGTGATCAATCCATTTCCCTAATCGATTGGAATGGAAAGTTAAAGCATTTGAAGCTTCCTGGGAGTACCAAATCGATTTAGAGTTTCTATTTAAAGAAAATAGACACTATATGGCATAAACCGATTTAACAAATCGATTTCATAAAGCCCTTTTCTTGTGTATCCACAGGATAATCGATTTATTTAATCGATTGGACACAGAAGTCAGATCTCACTAGGATCTATGATGCCTAGTTTCATCCTAATGTGAAGGAAGCTGTCCTTTGGCAATGCTCAGTTGTGTTGACATACTCTAACACGATGTTTCCACACTGAAACTTGTCACGGATGAAATGATGCCGAATTTTGATATGCTTGGTTCGGGAATGCATCATTGGGTTCTTAGTGATACTGATCGCATTTGTGTTGTCGCACAAGATGGGAACAATTCCTAAGTCAATACCAAAATCCAACAGGTGCTGTTTCATCCACATGATCTGAGCACAACAACTTCAAGCTGCAATGTACTCAGCCTCAGCTGATGAAAGTGCAATGCTTGTTTGTTTCTTGCTAAACCAAGACACAAGGGAATTGCATAGTAAGTGACAAGTACCTGAGGTACTTTTCCTATCTAGTTTGCATCCAGCAAAATTTGAATCCGAATAACTAACTAAATACCTGAAAATCCTCTTAACTGCACTAAGGTGAGACTCTTTAGGATTGGATTGGTATCTCGCACACATGCAAACACTAAACATGATGTCAGGCCTGCTTGCTGTGAGATAGAGCAATGATCCTATCATACCTCTATACCTTGTAACATCTACTGGTTTACCTTTCTCATCTCTATCTAAAAGGATTCCTTGACACATGGGTGTATCAATGGACTTGAAGTTATCAAAACTGAATTTCTTTATCAAATCATTGCAATATTTAGTTTGACTAATGAAAATGCCTTGCTTGCTTTGGTTAATTTGAAATCCCAAGAAATATTATAGTTCACCCCTGATTGACATTTCATATTGACCTTTCATCAAGTTTTCAAAATCTTTGCACAACTTATTGTTTGTAGATCCAAATATTATGTCATCAACATAAACTTGGACCACCAAGATGTCATTTCCATTAGTTTTCCTTGAAAGTGTCTTGTCAACATTTCCTCTTAAAAAGTTTTGTTGAATAAGGAAATTGTTGAGCTTCTCATACCAAGCCTTGGAGCTTGTTTCAACCCATACAGGGCTTTTGTTAGCTTGTATACATGATTAGGAAAATCAGGATTTTCAAAACCAGGTGTTTGGCTAACAAAAAGATCCTCTTGGATGTCACCATTGAGAAAGGCACTTTTAACATTCATTTGATAAAGCTTAAAGTCCATTATACATGCATAAGCAAGTATAATTCTAATGGCTTCTAACCAAGCTACATGGACATAGGTTTCATCAAAATCTATTCCCTCTTCCTGATTGCAACCCTTGGCCACTAATCTAGCTTTATTTCTACTGACGACTCCATTCTCTTCTAATTTGTTTCTAAACACCCACCTTGTTCCTATGATGTGCTTATTTTCTGGTTTAGGTACTAGATGCCACACCTTGTTCCTCTCAAATTGGTTTAACTCCTCTTGCATAGCAAGTATCCACTCACACTCTAGTAAGGCTTCCTTAATGTTCTTAGGTTCAATATGAGATACAAAGGCTGTAAGGTTACAAAAATGTCTAAGGTTCTTTCTAGTTGCCACTCCTTTAAAGATGTCACCTATGATGTTATCTATGGGATGGTTTCTATTGAACTTCCACTCCCTAGGTAACTCATCTACTCTAATAGGTTCAACACAGTCACTGTTGGTTGGAGATGTAGTTTCCTTTGGTTCTATAGGTTCAGATTCTATAACTTCATCCAAAGAGGCATCCACAATAGGACGAGTGTTGTTCAAGTTTTCTTTAAAATGTTCATCAAACTTCACATGAACTGACTTTTCTATTGTTTTTGTTCTCTTGTTATAGATTCTATAGGCTTTGCTAGTTTGGCAATAACCTAGAAAGATACCCTCATCTACCTTGGGATCAAACTTACCTAGGTGTTCTTAGCCATTGTTCAATACAAAGCACTTACAACCAAAAACTCTAAAGTAGGAAATATTAGGCTTTCTACCCTTGTACAACTCATAAGGAGTTTTCCTAAGGATTGGCCTAATCAAAACCCTGTTGACAACATGTGTGGCAGTGTTAATCGCATCTACCCAGAAATACTTGGGAGTATTTGAGTCTTTAAGCATAGTCCTAGCTAACTCCTCTAAAGACCTATTTTTCCTATCCACTAGCGGCTGAATACATGTGATGAATGCCATTCTGTTCACAGTGAGTATCAAAAGCATCATTTTGGAATTCACCTCCATGATCGCTTTTGATAGACATTATTTTCTGACTTGTTTCATTTTGTACTAAGTTTGCAAACTTTTTGAAAACGGAAAAGGCATCACTTTTATGAGTCAGAAAATAAGTCCAAGTGAATCTAGAATAGTCATCAATTAACACGAAGCCATACAGGTTACCTCCAAAACTTCTCACTTGGGATGGTCCAAACAAATCCATGTAGATCAGTTGCAAAACCCTATCAGTTTTGACCATGTCTATTGGGGGAAAAGAAGACTTGACAAGCTTACTTCTCTCACAAGAATCACATAATCTATCCTTAGAAAACGTTCTATTGGGAAGACCTATGACTAATTGTTTACTAACAAGTCTATTCAAATGATCTATATGAATGTGTGCAACACGTTTATGCCATAACCATGTCTCATCAGCATTTGATAATAAGCTACAAACAGAATTAGCAGGCATAGCAGTTAAATCTAGCATGTAAATGTTGTTAACTCTATCACCTACCAGTTTGATACTTTTATCATTTATGTTCCAAATTATGCAAGAATGTGGCGAAAAGCTTACTTGAAAACCATTGTCACAAAGCTGACTTATACATAGAAGGATATGTTTCAGCCCTTCCACGTATAAGACGTTTTTAATAATAGCAGTCGATTCACTGCCTATGTTACCTTCACCGCAGATCTTGCCCTTGTTGTTATCGTCGTACTTAACAAATCCATCTTCTTTTAGGCTTAGGGACAGGAACATTGACTTGTCCCCTGTCATATGCTTTGAGCATCCACTATCAAGATACCATTGGTGCCTTGTGGATCTCAAGCATATCTGCAATAAAATTAGATTTTCATTTTAGGTACCCAATGTATATTGGGTCCTAGGGGTTAGTTTCAACATTTTGTGTCTTGACCTTCCAAATCTGTTTACATCCTCTGTTGGCAAGTTTTTTAAATTTGCCATTGTAAACAAAATGTCCTTTTCTACAACAAAAATGACAAGTGACAGCAGAGAATGCATACTGTTTTGGTTTGACAAAGACATTATGCATATGACTAGATTTACCAAATTTCTGGTAATGCTTAACATTACCATATCCTATGCCATGTTTAGTCCTATTCCGATTAGCATGCATATTCTGGTTAAATCCAAGTCCAGATTTTACATTGACATGTCTCTGGTTGCTAAGAATGACATTCAGTTTATCCTTACTACTAGAAAACTTCAATAAATCAGACTTCAATAATGCAACAGTATTCTCATGTTCTTTGCATCTTGCAGATTTATCATGTGAGTCCTTTTTTAATTGTTCATACAAGTCCTCAATCTTCCTATGATCATTTTTCATTTGTTCATGCAACATACATTGTTGTTCAAGCATTTTCTTAGTACTAACTAACTGCTTTACAGATTTAACATATTCATCAAGCAGTTCATTAAATGCATCTTGCAGTTCATCAAAAGAGGGGTTATATTGAGAACTTACCTCACTTTCTGATTCAGTTTCGGAAGATGTAGAGGATTCTTCATTGTCATTCCATGCAATATATGCTTTTCTGTTTTTCTGAGCATGTTCCTTGCCTTTAGTTTTGGAATTCCTGTTTTTGTTCTGCAACTTGTAACAATCAACCTTTATATGACCAGTTTTTCCACACTCATAGCATGTGATTTCTTACTGTCGTTATTCTTCGAACTGGATTGTTTTCTAAATTTATTGTCTTTCCTTTTCAGAAATTTCCTAAACTTCTTGACAAGTAACCCAAGTTCAGGCTCCTCATCATCCTCACAGCTTGATTCATCTGAGCTGCTCTCATGTTCAGATTTAGAATGATGTGTTTGGGCTTTCAACGACAATCCTTTTCGTTTTCTGTTAGTTTGCTCAGCTTCATTGAGTCTATGTAATTCCATTTCATGCTCCCTTAGCTTACCAAACAATGTCGATATTGTCATGCTTCCTAGATCCTTTGATTCTGCAATGGCAGTGATTTTTGGTTGCCATTCTCTAGTCAAACACCTCATCACCTTGCTGATTTTTTGATCATAATCAATCTCCTTGCCTAAGGCATTTAGGTTGTTTACTATGTGCGTAAACCGGGTCTGCATGTCGTTTACTGATTCTTCTTTCTTCATGCTAAACAATTCGTACTCGTGCATGAGAGTATTTATCCATGCTCTCTTTACGTCCGTAGTACCTTCATGAGTCTGCTGAAGAGTGTCCAACATTTCTTTTGTTGTCTTGCAGTTGGAGACTCTAAAGAATTCATCATGACTTAAGGCGGCAGTTAAAATGTTCTTGGCTTTGGCGTTGTACCCAACTTTCTTTTTGTCATCCTCAGACCAGTCACTTTTAGGTTTCAGAATTGCTTATTCACCAGTAACAGCTACGGTTGGCACAAAAGGTCCATTTTCTACAGCATCTAAAATATCAATACCACTAGCTTCAAGAAAAATTAGCATGCGTTGTTTCCAATACATGTATGTGGCCCCGTTAAAGGCAGGGGGCCTAGCTAATGACGCACCTTCTCCTAGAAACTCTGAAGTCATATTCTTTTTATGAGTGTTACTCTAGAAAAAGACAGGCTCTTGATGGCAATTGATGTATGGTATGACTTCAGTTTTACAGTAATAATGCAGAATAATGCCTATTCTAACAATACCCTAAACAAACTACCAAATTCAAAGTTTGTTAAACAAAGATTAATCAAGGTCCCAAAGAAACAATCCTAATGAAAATCAACAATACTAATTATTGTTTAAATGGAGAAGTGCATCAGAAACAATGATTATTCAAGATATTGATTTATATACAATCATGCAATGTCAATTAACACAAAATTTTAATCATGCATACAATCAATATCAAACAAATAATAATTGCAGAAATTTAAACGAGATAAGGGAAAGAAAAGTGTACGTAGATTTTTATACTGGTTCAGCCGCCTTGAGACAGCCTACGTCCAGTCTTAAGATCGAATCTGATCTTAGCCTTTCCAATAGAATGTTGCAGAATCAGTTTACAGATTTTCCACAGCTCCTCGCCTCAATCCTAAACTATTCTCTCTATTCTATTCTTATCTCCCTGAATCCTAGAGTTTAAATCCCATAAACTCTTCCAAGATTTCAGTCAAGTGTCTTCTTGTTGATAGCCCTCAACCTAGAAGATCACCACCAGTAGCAACTGGATTTTCTTAAAGTTGTTTGATTACAGGATTTGTTTACAGAAATTGGAAACAGAACAATTATACAAAGTTCTTGAGTTTTCTTCTTCTCAAAGCAGTGTTTCTCTTTTCAATCTTTTTCAGTCCTTGTTGATCACAGATTAATAAATGTTCATATCTAAAAGGATGTTCAAAGTAATATCGGTGTGAGAAAGTGTTATTGGTATATGATGTATACAAGTTATGACATTTGTGTGTTGTGTATGTGTTATGAGAAGAAGAGAATGAAAACAGTTTATATAGTTTCAGGAAAAACAACACATGAATCAATTTATTCAATCGATTCATTAAAGTTATAAAGCATGCTCAATCGATTTACCAAATCGATTTCGCGAATCTTGTTTTTCTTGAATCTTGAAACTGTATAAACTAATCGATTATTTTAATGAGTTCTTCAAACCTGAATAGCAGTTCATATTTGAATCGATTTGCCTAGTCGATTTGGAATGTTTTGTTCCAACAACGAGATCAAACCAATCAATTTACTCATTCGATTCAAACATTCACATAGTCCTTAAGTCATCTCAGTTACTAAAACTTTTGTACCAATCGCTTTAGTCAATCGATTTCACTGGTAACAGGGACATAGTGATTTTCACAAATCGATTTGCCTAACCGATTAGACTAGTTACTGAGAGTTGGCTTAAATCAAGGTAATCGATGTGCCTAATCGATTATGGACTTAAGTATGAAGAACATTTTATCAGTTGGTTCATTCAATCGATTTACCAAGTCGATTGATGGCAAACTTATTTCAAAAGAAATATATCAATGGATTTTGCTAATCGATTGTGTATGTCCTAGACCAATATCATTTTGAAACTTATTTTATTAAATCGATTTGCCTAATCGATTAGTGAAACATTGGCTTGGTTCTATAACTCTCACAATCGATTGTGTTAATCGACTTCAACAATCCAAATAGCCTTGTGATTGGAACAATCGATTTGCCACATCGATTAGCCTACAAAACAGCATGCCACTGACTTGCACAATTATTTTCAATAAAATGGCTAGTCGATTTGAGACAATCAGTTTAGACTTGTGATAAGAACAATCGATTTGCCAAATCGATGAGCCTGCAAAACTACATGCTACTGACTTGCACACTTAATTTCCAATAAATGTGCAAGTCGATTTGCCTAATCGATTGCTTGTTCACCAAAATCACATTTACATACAACCCTATTACAAAATCGATTTGCTTAATGAGTCTTCAAACTTTTGTTGATTCCTTGAGTTCCAAGCTATTGTCTCAAGTTTGTAGGGTTGAGTTGTTGTTCCTGAAATTTTTGTCAGTTCACAATGTCAGATTTATTTCATGATGTATGTTTGTCAATAATATCAAAAATGGACTTATGTCTAACAACACAAACAAACTTATTGGATTCACAAGATTGCTGAAAAACCCTAATTGAACAAATGAACTTATTGGATGAGAAAGATTTCTTAAAAATTCTAATTGGACAAGAATAAGCCTAGGGAGGACGAAAAAGACCTAAATGTAAATCCAATGACACAAACACACCTATTCAATGAACAAGATTGGTTAAAAACCCTAATCGGACAACAATAATCATAGGGAGGACGAAAATGACCTAAATGATAATACAATGACACAAACACACAAGTTGGATGCACAAGAGTAGATAAAAACACTAATTGGACAATAATAAGATTATGGAGGATGAAAATGCCCTAAACTTATTGGATGCTCAAGATTGCTTAAAAAAATTAATTGGACTAGAATAAGCCTAATAGGGAGGAAAATGATCTAAATAATTATCCAAGGACACAAACACACCTACTAGATGCACAACATAGCTTAAAAACCCTAATTGGACTAGAAATAACATAAGGAGGTTTAAAATGACGTAAATGTTAATACAATGACACAAACCAACCTACTGGATGAACAAGAATAATAGGACAAGAATAGCATAGGGAGGACGAAAATGCCCAAAATCTTAATCCAATGACACGAATCAACTTATCGTATGCTCAAGATTGCTTAAAAACCCTCATTGAGACCTAAATGGTAATAAAATGACACAAACACACCTATTGGATGCGCATGATCGGTTGAAACTCTAATTGGAATAGAACAAGTCTATGGAGGATGAACTTGACCTAAATGTTAATCTAATGACACAAATGAACATATTTGATGCACAAGATTGCTAGACAACCCTAATTGGAGTAGAATAAGCCTAAAGAGGAAGAAAATGACCTAAATGTTAATCCAATCACACAAACACACCTATTGGAGGAACTGGAATAATTAAAAAACCTAATTGGGCAACAATATGCCTAAGGAGGATGAAAATGTCCTAAATGTCAATCTAATGATATAAACACACCTATTGGATGCACAAGATTTCTTATAAACCCTAACTGGACAACAATATGCCTAAGGAGGACGAAAATGACATAAATGTTAATCCAATTACACAAATGAACTTATTGGATGCACAAGACTGCTTAAAAACTCTAAGTGGGTTAGAATAAGCCTAAGGAGAATGAAAATGACCTTAAAGTTAATCCACCGACATAAACAGACCTATTGGATGCACATGATTATTTAAAAACCCTAATTGTACAAGAGTAAAGCTAGGGACGACGAGAATGTCCTAAATGTTAATCCAATGACACAAATGAACTTATTGGATACACAAAATTGCTAAAATAACCAAATTGGAGTAGAATAAGCCAAAGGCGGATGAAAATGACCTAAATGTTAATCCAATGACACAAACACACCAAAAGGATGCACAAGATTGTTTTAAAATCCTAGGGATGACGAAAATGACCTAAATGTTACTCCAATGATACAAACGCACCTATTGGATGCACAAGATTGCTTAAAAACAATAATTGAACAAGAATAAGCCTAATGAGGTTGAACATGACCTAAATGTTAATCCATTGACACAAACACACCTATTGGATGCACAAGATTTGTTAGAAACACTAATGAGACAAGAATAAGCCTAGGGAGGACGAAAATGGCCTAAATGTAATCCAATGACACAAAAAAACCTATTGGATGTACAACATTGGTTGAAAACCCGAATTGGACTAGAACATGCCTAGGGAGGACGAAAAAGACGTAAATGTTATAAAATGACATAAACACACCAATTGGATGCACAAGATGGGTTAAAAATAATAGTTGGACAAGAATAAGCGTAGGGATTCCAAAAATGACCTCAATGTTACTCCAATGACACAAAGGAAGTCATTGGATGCACAAGATTGCTTAAAAACCCTGATTGAACTGGAATAAGCCTAAGCAGGATTAAAATGACCTAAATGTTAATCCAACGAAACAATAATACCTATTGGATGTACAAGATTGGTTAAAAACCTTAATTGGACAAGAATCAACCTAGGGAGGACAAAAATGACCTAAATCTTAATCCAATGACACAAATGAACTTATTGGACGCACAAGATTGCTTAAAATCCCCAATTGGACTAGAATAAGCTTAAGGAGGATGAAAATGACCTAAATGTTAAGCACATGGCACAAACAAACCTATTGAATGAACAAGATTGGTTAAAAACCGTAATAGGACAATAATAAGCCCACGGAGGGCGAAAATGACCTAAATGTTAATCGAATGACAAAACACACTTATAGGATGCACAAGATTGGTTTAGAACCATTGTAGGACAAGAGTAAGCCTACGGTGCACGAAAGGGACTTAAACGTTAATCCAATGGCACAAATGAACTTATTGGATGCACAAAATTGCTTCAAAAACTCTAATTGGACAAGAATAAGCTTAAAGAGAAAGAAAATGACCTAAATGATAATCCAATGACACAAACACACCTATTGGATGCACAAGATTTGTTAAAAACCCAAAATGGACAAGAATAAGCCTATGGAGGACGAAAATGTCCTAAATGTTGATCCAATCACATAATTGAACCAATTGGGTGCACAAGATTGGTTAAAAACGCTAATAGGACAACAATAACCCTAACGAGGACGAAAATGAACTAAATGTTCACCCAATGACGCAATACACCTACTGGATGCACAAGATTGGTTGAAAACCCTTATTGGACTAGAATATGCCTAGGGAGGACAAAAATGAAGTAAATGTTATAAAATGACACACACACACCAATTGGATGCACATGATTGTTTAAAAATAATAGTTGTACAAGAATAACCGTAAGGATGCCAAAAATGAACTAAATGTTCACCCAATGAGGCAATACACCTATTGGATGCACAAGATTGGTTGAAAACCCTTATTGGACTAGAATATGCCTAGGAGGACAAAAATGAAGTAAATGTTATAAAATGACACAAACACACCAATAGGATGCACATGATTGTTTAAAAATAATAGTTGTACAAGAATAACCGTAAGGATGCCAAAAATGACCTTAATGTTACTCCAATGGCACAAAAGAAGTCATTGGATGCACAAGCTAGCTTAAAAATCTTGATTGACCTAGAATAAGTCTAAGGAGGATTAAAATGACCTAAATGTTAATCCAACGACATAAACACACCAATTGGATGCACAAGATTGGTTAAAAATCCTAATTGGACAAGAATAAGCCCGGGGACGACCAAAATGACCTAAATGTTAATCCAATGACACAAATGAACATACTAGATGCACAGGATTTGGTAAAAACCCTAATTGGACAAGAATAAGCCTAAGGAGGACGAAAATGACCAAAATGTTCATCCAATGAGACAAACACGTCTATTGGATGCACAAGATTGGTTAAAAACCCGTATTGGACAAGGATTAGCCTAGGAAGGACGTAAATGATTAAAATTTTAATCCAATGACACAAACACACCTATTGGATGCACAAGATTGGTTCAAAACCCTAATTAGATAAGAGTAAGCCTAGGGAGGACGAAAATAAACTAACAGTTAATGCAATGACACAAACACACCTAATGGATGCACAAGATTGGTCAATAACCATAATTGGAGAAGAATAAGCATAGGCAGGATGATAATGTACTAAATTTTCATTAAATGACAAACACACATATTGGATGCACAAGATTGGTTGAAAACCCAAATTGGACTAGAATAAGCCTAGGAAGGACAAAAATAACCTAACCTTTAAACTAATGACACAAACACACCTACTGGATGCATAAGATTGGTTCAAAACCCATATTCGAAGAGAATAAGCCTAATGAGGAAGATCGTGACATAAGTTTTCATGGAATGATACAACCACATGTGTTGGATGCACAAGATTGGTTAAAAACCCGATTTGGACTATAATCAGCCTAACGAGGATGAAAATAACCTAAACGTTAATCTAATGACATAAATGAACATATTGGGTGCACAAGATTGCTAAAAAAAATCCTAATTCGAGTAGAATAAGCCTATGCAGGATGAAAATGACCTAAATGTTAACAATGACACACACAAACCAATTGGATGCACGAGATTGATTAAAACCCCAAATTGGACAAGAATAAGCCTATGAATGACAAAAATGACCTAAACGTTAATCCAATGATACAAAGAACTTATTGGATGAACAAGATTGGTTAAAAATTATAACTGGACAAGAATAGGCCTAGAGAGGACGAAAATGACCTGAATGTTAATCCAATGACAACAATTACCAATTGGATGCACAAGATTGGGTAAAAACCCTAGTTGGAATAAAATAAGCCTATGTAGGCCGAAAACGACCTCAATGTTAATCTAATGATACAAATGAAGTAAAAATATCGATTTACAAGAAAGGGGGTTTGAATTGTAAATGCGCATTTTAAAAATAGCTGATAAAACATAAGAAAATAACTCAAGAATGATCTTGGTTATGAAAACAGAAAACGGAGAACGTTCTTGGTTTTTGTGATAAAATAGAGAACGTTCCTGGATTAGCAGGAAATCATTTTATATTTTAACTTAGCTTAATCAAATCAGCATAATAAAGAGAGAGATAGGAAAGAGAATACCACACAAAGATTTATTCTGATTCACCCAACATGGGTTACGCCCAGTCCTCACACTGAGAGATTTTCCACTAAGTGTTTAAGAACAAAGAGCCTTCTTGATCTTACAACACCTATTCTAGATCAACCTTGATCGAATTCAATCTCTATTACTTTCCACCCATAAAGCAATAACAGGACCTATCTATCCTTGATATGATGTAATCTTTAAACAAACTATAAAGAAACTCTTATAGTTTGAGTTTTAACAATTTGATTGTTTTGACAGAATCTAAGATTTCTCAACTCTTGTTTGAGAAGTGATTCTTTACAAATGATTTAGTGCTGATTTCGCAATCTAATATATGAATATATAGCAGCTGCTATTTTGCGAATGCAGAATGTATGATTCTCTGTTTTGCAGAATTTCAAGTGTATGTGATTGATTTATGGATCTCTTAGCACTTGAATTTCTTGCTATCATACTTGATTAAGGCCTTCTATTTATAGGCTGAAGATGCATTGGATAAGTAAGAAAGAGCTGTTGGAGAGGCCATGCTTTTTTCTGATTTAAGGCCGTACTTATGAATAAACTAATCATGCTATGATATAGCCTTTTTTAACTTTTGGATTCAGCATCTAAAGCAGTCCTGTACTTTTCTGACAGCGTCCTTGATGTTCCTTCGTTGATCTTGGATGATACATTCTTCATCTTGTGTCTTGAGTGCAACTAGAGAAGATTGGAGAAGAATTGCAAGCTGAAACAGAGAGAATGCAAGGCTGTTGTTGATGTGCAGAAAACAGAGAACGATAAACGTTCTTGGTTTTTAGACTTAATGTTCTTGAGCTTAAATATTCATTCTGGAGTTCCCGTTTTGATCATCCAGGATTTCCTTTGTAATTTTCTTGTCATATGTGAAGATTGATTGAGCTTTCTTGACATTTGAATTTTTGGAGTTCTTCAACCTGTCATGACTTTTGTCAATCTTTGAGTTCTTTTAATTTTGAGATCGAATATTCTTTTTGAGCTTGGATGAATCCTACTTGTTCCTTGCCATGTACTGATTAGATATAAGTGAATTTCCTGGACAGATTCTTTGATAAAGATATAGAAAAAGTTTGAACAACATGTTGTGATGAACTTTTTTAGAAGCTGGAGATCATTCTCTATTTTGATGTTCTTGTTGATGTTTTCTTTGCTTTGCTTGATTAAATTCACTCAAAAGCACAAGTTCAATTAACATAACATTTAGAATCATAATTAACATTCTTAATTAACTTTTTGTTTGTTTTCATCAAAACATTAAATTGAGATTTTGTCTCAACAATCTCCCCCTTTTTGATGATGACAAACATGTTAATTTAGATTTTAATTCTGATTCTAATTTTAATCAAAGAGAGCTTAAAAAATCCCCCTCGGAATATGCTTCATATTTTTTAATCAACATAAAATCTAAAATAATTCTCCCTCTTTGTCAACACAAAAAGATTGGGGAATACCAAGGAAATGTATACTACACATAGAAAACATTTTGAAATTGATATCCTTCAAAATTTTAAGAAAAGTAACATTTTCTAAAAAACTCTCCTTTAACATTTTGAAATTGATATCCTTTAAAATTTCAAAATTCCAAAATACAAGCAAGATGTCTCTTTGCTCATTTGCCTTCTTTCACAATAGACAATATTTTAATTTGAACATGATAATGAGCGCAAGGGAAGCAAAATGAATGTGATATCATGTTAAGTATAATTTCTCTCTTTACAAAACATTTTTATGCTAAAAAAGTTTGTATTTATCAAAAACAATCAAAGAGATTTGTTCACAAAAAAATGATTTTAAGGACATAAAAAGGAGAATTTTGAGTTCTATGAATGAATTAAATAGTAATCATGATCAGAATATACCTTGATAAGATCCAAAGAAGTACTTGAATTAGACAAGAGGACAATGTGAATATGTGTTTCTTCTAAACAACCACCATTCAAACTTGTTACTATTTCTTTGACCTGATTGCTGACTTTCATAAAGACTCCAGTAGCAGTAGCTTTGGCACCATATCCTTACAATTTAGTTCTTCCAATAATTTGATCATGAGATGTTTTTGGAGGTGGTCAATAGTGAAATGTATGTAGGAGTGCCAAAACTAAATGGTTCACACTCGTTTAGAAGTTGTTGATGTTTTTTCAACCATATCATCTTAATAGAAAACATTAGATTTGATTGAATGTTGCATATAAACTATCAAGAAAATTTGGCAGAATGTTAAGCTTTTCTGTAGAATATTTTGCTCTTCTGCAAAATGTTCTGGTCTTCTACAGAACTTTCTATTTTTCTAGAGAATGTTTTTGTCTTTGGCAGAATATTCTGCTTTGTTGGAGAATGTTTCTCTCTTCTGCAAAATGTTATGCTTTTCTTTATAATGTTATGCTCTTTTGCACAATGTTCTGCTCTCTTACACAATGTTCTGATCTTCTGCACAATTTTCTGCTCTTTTGCACATTGTTCTGCTATTCTACACAATATTATGCTCTTATGCACAATTTTCTGCTCTTCTGCACAATGTTCTGCTTTTGTGGAGAATGTTTCTGTCTTCTACATAATGTTCTGGTACTGCTTCCACAATGAACCTTCTTGCTTAAATTGATCATTCTCTTGGATTTTGCCTTTATCATTCTCTAGTTTTTAAGAGGAGAATGAAACCACGACTCTTTATCAGTCTCAGTTTCCTGGAAAGCATTATGTTGCTGCTGTCCAGAATGTTATACTTCTTCATCACCCGAGCTTTAATGTTTCCAAAGATTATAGATACTCCACATTTTTCTAATTATAAGAGGCACCATACTTTTCCATTCATGTGTATTGAGCATACCTTGTCCATGTATCAATGTTCTTTCTTCGTCTTTGGATGGTGTGCCTGCATCGTAAATTAGTAATGATTTTTGTACCCATATTTGTTTGGGTCCTTGATGGTTAGTATATCTTCTTTTAGAAGATTTTTTAAAACTTGAACTCTTTTTAAATTAGCAAGTTGATTCAAAGTGATCATTTTTGGAATAATAGGAATACTTTGTTGTTGATCTTCGATAAGGTTTCGAAATCTGAGTTTTACACGGATTTGAAATTAATTTTTTCTAATACTCTAGATTGTTCCCTTTTTCCCAGATTTTTTGCAAACAAATCAGCTTTAATTTTTGAACATTCTCCGTTTTGGAACCATCCTGGAGATTGTTCTCCGTTTTGCAGTTTTTTCAAAACTGTTTTGACAGCACAATTTTCTTTTTTAACAGACTTTCTTTTTTCAATCTTTTCATCACTTTTTCTAAAATAGCAAGCAAATTCCAGATGTCCAAGTTTTTTACAGTAAGAGCATCTAGTCTTGCATTTTTCTTCCTTTCTTTCTGGGACAAAGATATTTTCATATAGCTTGGTTTCCTGGGTTTGATTGAAACCAAGGCCAGCTTTATCAAAGATTCATACCAGAGATCCCATGATATAATGAAAGGTTTCAATGGCTTTAACGAAATTTAATAAATTTGTTTTGAGAAATTCATTTTCATTTTTAACTATGCCACCATCCCAGTGGACGGACAATTCAAATTGGCCCTGTCCTCATAGATCCCCTCAACTCAAAACCCGAGACACATATACGTGACAGTCGAGGTAAACGTGTGTTGCATGGTAGCTCCCGACATTTGGAGTGCTACCTCCAAGTCACCTAGGAATTCCCCACCGGAATACCTCCAAGGTCTAACAATCTTGCCTTAAGGCTCGACAGCAGACCGCCACGATCAGGCTCATTCAGTTGTACTTCCCCAGAATCACTAGGCTTGTCAGGCCCTACCTATATGATGACAAAATAATCTCCACTTCACACATTCACAATATTTATTTTCTCCCCCCGTTTGCTTAGACTACTCCTTTAAGAGCATCGTATTTAAGTAGTTAATCAATACTCTAAAATTTGATTGCAAACACGTAATGTGACACCCTAAATCCCACAATAATATATAATAATTTTTATCATATTCCTAAAAAATTTGCAGCGGATAAATAGAATTATATTTTCAAGAAAATAAAATCTTTTGTAACTAATTTAGGATATCACGTTTCTCAAAGTACACATGCACCAATTCAAATTTTATTACTCAAATAAAACAATTTAATCTCAATAAACTTGATTTAAGTATAATTACTTGATTTAATTCTAAAAACTTATTAGTAATTCTAAGGTTTTCATAAAAAAATTTGATTCAAATTAAATAAGTAAACTACAAATTAAAACCCGTATTCCCGATATCACCTATCAGAGCGGAGTTCCTCCCTAACTTGAACTTCAAGACTCATTAACCTGTAATAACTGCGATTTCGCAAACGCAGGGCCCCACCAGTCAAACACAAAAAACGAAGGAGGTGAGTTTTGAAATCATGTTAATAGTATAATATGAGTAAGAAGAATGTAAGACCCATAATTTTTAAGTGTACTTTATGTATTTTAATGGATTTTTGGTATTGAACTCAGGGGCTTTTTAGCCAAGTTATTAATATTTTGGAGTTTATATGATCAAAAAGATATTTTGATGCCCGATTAAAATTACTCGTCGATAAATAAGTTAATTAACTGCGGTGAATCCTTTGCGAATAGTTTTATGCGTTTCGGGTAAAAGGGTAATTTAATAAATATCTAAAGTTTTGGAGATATTTGTTAATTATTATTAATATATATATATATATGTTTATATATATAGAAAAGGAAGGGAAGGAATTGGGGAGAAAGTAAATAGAAAGGAAAGAAAAAGGAAGAAAGGAAAACTGAAGGAAAACAGAAAAAAATTTCCGTCTCCTTCCTCTCTTTGCCTCACGCATACTCAAATTCTCCCTTCCTCCATTTTTGCTCATTTTTGCTCCCTTTTCTTTCCTTTGAGTTCGAAATTGTTAGTGGGTGATAGGACAAGGATTTCTCAACTTTACTCTTCACCTTTGATTCAAAAACGAAGAAAAACGGTTTTAGGGATTCAAACTCAAATCTCTCCGTTTCATCTAGATCTTAGCGTCGTTTCAAGAAGGGATAGAAGGGAAAGTTGCTCACCACTACACTACGATGCTAGTGAGCTAACTTTGGAAGTGGCGTTGCGAGCGGAGATTTTTACCAGATTTGCTCACGGTACCGAAATCGAACGAAAAAGCTAAAGTGAAGGTAAGGGCTCCTTCCAAACTTTTAGTTTGCATTTAGGGCCTTATCTGTGGTTATGTGGAAAAGAATTTTGTTAGGGTTGGAGTATTGATTTGGGAAAATGTATATAAGGCTTTATGGGTATAATCTTAGAGTTAGGTTTTGGTTATATTGATGAATGTTTCGTGGAAAATGAATTTAAAACTCATTTATGTATGATTTTGAGTAAATGAAACTTGTGTGATTGAGTGGTGGATTTTTTTGATTTGTGTTCGTTGTTTTGACGTGTTCTTAATTAATACTGAAGAAACTTCAGATGTGTTTGTGTGGTTTGTGTGGAAAACGATTTGGTGCGAATTATGGATTGAATACGAAAGTATGTTTGAGTTTTTTTGTGTGGTTTGTGTGGAAAATGATTTGGCACGAATTATGGATTGAATATGAAAGTATGTTTGAGTTTGTTTTGTGTGGTTTGTGTGGAAAATGATTTGGTGCGAATTATGGATTGAATGTGAAAGCTGGTTTTGTGTGGAATTTGAAAACCATTAAGTTAAACGAGTATTAAGAATGGGGAATCTCTTAATATCTTGATTACTTAATGTGAGTTTGTGAAAATCGTTTAAGTTAACTGAGCGTTAAGAATGGGGAATCTCTTAAAGTCTTAGTTACTTAATGTTTGTTTTTGAAAATGGTTTCAGTGAAATGAGTATTAAGAATGGGGAATCTCTTAATGACTTGTTTACTGAATGTTTTGTTTTGAAAATCGTTTAAGTTAAATAAGTATTAAGAATGGGGAATCTCTTAATGACTTATTTACTTAATGTTGTTTTGAAAATCGTTTAAGTTAACTGAGCGTTAAGAATGGGGAATCTCTTAATGTTTTAGTTACTTAATGTTTGCTTTTGAAAATGGTTTCAGTGAAATGAGTATTAAGAATGGGGAATCTCTTAATGACTTGTTTACTAAATGTTTTGTTTTGAAAATCGTTTAAGTTAAATAAGTATTAAGAATGGGGAATCTCTTAATGACTTGTTTACTGAATGTTTTGTTTTGAAAATCGTTTAAGTTAAATAAGTATTAAGAATGGGGAATCTCTTAATGTCTCGTTTACTTAATGTTGTTTGAAAATCGTTGGAGTTAAAAGAGTATTAAGAATGGGGAATCTCTTAATATTTCTGTTTGCTTAATGTGTGTTTGTTTGTGAAAATCATTAAGTTAAATAAGTATTAAGAATGGGGAATCTCTTAATATCTGTGTTTACTTAATGTTGTCGTGAAAATGATTTTGTGAAGAAATGAATTGTCAAGTCAAGGTGATGCCATGTGATTTGTTGGTTCATCTTGTCTGTGTTGAGATTGTCGCGCCAAGGTGATGCCATGTGATTTGTTGGTTCATCTTGTCTGCGTTGGGATTGTCAAGTCAAAGTGATGCCATGTGATTTGTTGGTTCATTTTGTTTGTGTTGGGATTGTCGAGTCAAGGTGATGCCATGTGATTTGTTGGTTCATCTTGTCTGCGTTGGGATTGTCAAGTCAAAGTGATGCCATGTGATTTGTTGGTTCATTTTGTTTGTGTTGGGATTGTCGAGTCAAGGCGATGCCATGTGATTTGTTGGTTCATCTTGTCTGCGTTGGGATTGTCAAGTCAAAGTGATGCCATGTGATTTGTTGGTTCATTTTGTTTGTGTTGGGATTGTCGAGTCAAGGTGATGCCATGTGATTTGTTGGTTCATCTTGTCTGTGTTGGGATTGTCAAGTCAAAGTGATGCCATGTGATTTGTTGGTTCATTTTGTTTGTGTTGGGATTGTCGAGTCAAGGTGATGCCATGTGATTTATTGGTTCGTCTTGTCCGTATTGGGATTGTCGAGTCGAGGTGATGCCATGTAATTTGTTGGTTCATCTTGTTTGTGTGGGTATTGCGTTGAAACCGTTAAGCGGGATGTTTTGAAATTATGTGTAAGTGTGTTTGATTCAAATTTGTGATTGTGTTGATTTTACTAAGAGTTGTGTTTTGGAATTGTGTGATAGTATGTTAGATTGTAAAACTATTTCGAAACTCATAATGTCATGGTGATTGTATGGGTATTGCTAAGCGTTAAGGTTTGGAGTGGTGTTTGAATGTGATTGAGTTAGTTTATGTATTTTTGAAAGAATACACAGGGAAATCGATTTACCCAATCAATTTGATGAGTTACAGGGGCTCTGTCTTTCACGAAATCGATTTACCCAATCGAGTTTGTAATATGTTTTTCAAAACCATTTAAGAAATCGATTTGCCAAATCGATTGGATTCATTATAGGGGCTCTGTCTTTTTGCCCAATCGATTTGATTCAATACAGGGGCTCTGTCTGTCTATCAATCGATTTACCCAATCGATTAAGTCAAGGTGATGCCATGTGATTTGTTGGTTCATCTTGTCTGCGTTGGGATTGTCAAGTCAAAGTGATGCCATGTGATTTGTTGGTTCATTTTGTTTGTGTTGGGATTGTCGAGTCAAGGTGATGCCATGTGATTTATTGGTTCATCTTGTCTGCGTTGGGATTGTCAAGTCAAAGTGATGCCATGTGATTTGTTGGTTCATTTTGTTTGTGTTGGGATTGTCGAGTCAAGGTGATGCCATGTGATTTGTTGGTTCATCTTGTCTGTGTTGGGATTGTCAAGTGAAAGTGCTGCCATGTGATTTGTTGGTTCATTTTGTTTGTGTTGGGATTGTCAAGTCAAGGTGATGCCATGTGATTTGTTGGTTCGTCTTGTCCGTATTGGGATTGTCGAGTCGAGGTGATGCCATGTGATTTGTTGGTTCATCTTGTTTGTGTGGGTATTGCGTTGAAACCGTTAAGCGGGATGTTTTGAAATTATGTGTAAGTGTGTTTGATTCAAATTTGTGATTGTGTTGATTTTACTAAGAGTTGTGTTTTGGAATTGTGTGATAGTATGTTAGATTGTAAAACAATTTCGAAACTCATAATGTCGTGGTGATTGTATGGGTATTGCTAAGCGTTAAGGTTTGGAGTGGTGTTTGAATGTGATTGAGTTAGTTTATGTATTTTTGAAAGAATACACAGGGAAATCGATTTACCCAATCGATTTGATGAGTTACAAGGGCTCTGTCTTTCACGAAATCGATTTACCCAATCGAGTTTGTAATATGTTTTTTAAAACCATTTAAGAAATCGATTTGCCAAATCGATTGGATTCATTACAGGGGCTCTGTCTTTCACGAAATCGATTTGCCCAATCGATTTGATTCAATACAGGGGCTCTGTCTGTCTGTCAATCGATTTACCCAATCGATTGAGTCAATCGATTTACCCAATCGATTGATTTAAGCCCAGAGTTCAGTTTTCACTAAAAACTTTCAGGAAATTGATTTCCCCGATTGATTGGCTAAGTGGAAAATCTTATTTTGAGTTAGATAATTGATTGCTCAATTGATTTATCAATGCTTTGTTCAGTTATGTATTACTTGATGGATTGATAACTCTATTTGATGTCATTTACATTTGGCAAGCTTTACATGAACTTTTAGCATGTGGAAAAACCCATCTAATATGTATGATAAATTGAAAAGGTTAATTGTGCATTGAAAAGTAAATGTTATGTGTTAACTGTTAATTTCGGTTGGTGACCCTTTACAACTATTGTGGAAATCTGGGCTTTGCCCTCAGATGAGAGTCGGGATGATCCTACAGGTTTGTACCCTCCAGATGGGAATGTGGATGGGAGTGCTTGATTTGAGCTACGATAGGAGAATCTCACGGGGCGCGTGGAGATTACTCAAGGCGTATAGTTTTTTGTTATGTATAGAATGATCAGACTAGGTTGTCACTCAGGACACATATGTCTTTCTTGTGGGTTGCTTTTAAATTTTAAACTGGAAGATTGTACCACTTTTGTTATGTCAACCTTTTGAATACATATTTTGTGAACTTCTTCTGCTGCTTGTAAATTATAAGAATTTAAATATGTATCCAAAGGTGTTACCTTATTTATTTCTCTGTTGTATTTTAATAATTCTTTTGAAAAAAAAAATACACCCTCGCTTTGAAAAACGGGGTGTTACAAAGAACACACAAACAATCATAATAGAACCGTATCATAATCACTTTACGATATATCAAAATATTTAATTAAATAGTATCATACTATAACATGAAAGTCACTCAAGTAAAATAATCATCTCATTATAATATGCATCAAATCATCTAATTAATATTACCTTTGAAACACATCAATCACAATAAAACAATCACAAGGAAATGCAATGCTATGCATGAGCTTAGACTCTATTTCACAATGTGGTACAATTCTAACTCTGAAGTACTTGGTTAGGAGGCCATTATACTATGCCACCATCCCGGGGGAAGGGCAATTCAAATTGGCCTTGTCCTCATAGATCCCCTCAACTCAAAACCCGAGACACATATACGTGACAGTCGAGGTAAACGTGTGTTGCATGGTAGCTCCCGACATTTGGAGTGCTACCTCCAAGTCACCTAGGAATTCCCCACCGGAATACCTCCAAGGTCTAACAATCTTGCCTTAAGGCTCGACAGCAGACCGCCACGATCAGGCTCATTCAGTTGTACTTCCCCAGAATCACTAGGCTTGTCAGGCCCTACCTATATGATGACAAAATAATCTCCACTTCACACATTCACAATATTTATTTTCTCCCCCCGTTTGCTTAGACTACTCCCTTAAGAGCATCGTATTTAAGAATCATCACTATCTTATCAAGTATGGGGTACTTCAATATTTTCATCACAATTTTTTAATATCATTAATCATAAATAATCATGATCATCATATAAGCTCATCACAATTTTATAACATCACTATCATCAATCTAAAATCATCATTATCATCACGTAAGCATATATCAAACCATGCATCCATATTTCATAATCACATCACAATAATAACAAATAATAACAAACATGTACACAATAATAACAAATAATCACATCACAATAATAACAAATAATAATCATCCATATTTCATTATCATCACGTAAGCAAACATGTACACATAATTTCATTCAACATCCAACATAACCATAATAACAAATATCAACTACCACACAAGTATCGAAAATTAAATCAATCAACACCTTATAAAAATTTCTATTTCACATTTTAATCTCACAATTCTCATATTTCAAATTAATCAATTTATCTCTCAAAGGGCTACTGCCGTACATAGCAAGCCCCGGATGTATCGTTGGGAAATACGGTTTTCCCGTTCATCTCACAATATATTATACTCATGAATTCTAACGCTCTCTCACCCCTTACCTTATTTTTATGCTTTCACACACGAATACGATTCAACGAGCAAACAACCTTTGTTCGTTGACTCTTGGTCCTTCAATCGATCTAACTCGATAGTTTATGGGTAAACGTTAAAAATAAATTATGAGAAGATACTCTAAAAACTAAATTCGAAATTCGGTCAAGGAAAATTACTGTAACACCCCGTTTTTCTAAGCGAGGGTGTATTTTTGTTTTTTAAAGAAATTAAAATAAAACAGAGAAATAAATAAGGTAACCCAAAAGGTGGTACAATCTTCCAATTCAAAAATAAAAGCAACCCAAAAGAAAGACATATGTTCCCTCTGTATCAACCTAGTCTGATCATTTTACAAAACAACTAAACACCCTGAATGATCTCCACGCGCCCCGTGAGATCCTCCTAACGTAGCTCCAATCAAGCATTCCCATCCGTAGGGTACGAACCGGTAGGATCATCCTGGCTCTCATCTGAGGGCAAAGCCCAGATTTCCACAATAGTTGTAAAGGGTCACCAACCGAAATTAACAGTTAACACATAACATTTAAGTTTTTAAATGCACAAAATATCCTCTCAACTAAGCATGCACCTTAAAAGGATTTTCCATATGCTAAAAACTCATATAATGCATGCCAAATGTAAATGAAATCAAATAGAGTTCTCAATCCATCAAGTAATACGTAACTCACCAAAACATTGATATATCAATTGAGCAATCAATTATCTAACTCAAAATAAGACTTTCCACTAAGCCAATCGATCGGGGAAATCAATTTCCTGAAAGTTTTTAGTGAAAACTGAATTCTGGGCTTAAATCAATCGATTGGGTAAATCGATTGACTCAATCGATTGGGTAAATTGATAGACAGACAGAGCCCCTGTATTGAATCCAATCGATTGAGCAAATCGATTTCGTGAAAGACAGAGTCCCTGTAATGAATCCAATCGATTTGGCAAATCGATTTCTTAAATGGTTTTGAAAAGCATATTACAAAATCGATTGGGTAAATCGATTTCGTGAAAGACAGGGCCCCTGTAACTCATCAAATTGATTGGGTAAATCGATTTCCCTGTGTATTCTTCCAAAAATTCATAAACTAACTCAATCACATTCATACATAATCCCAAATCTTAACACTTAGCACTGATAACACAATCGCTACAACACCATGAGTTTCGAAATAGTATTGCAATTAAACATGCTATCACCAAATTCCAAAAACATAACATTTAACACTTATGACACAATTACTACAACATCAGGAGTTTTGAAATTGTATTGCAATCAACATGTTATCACCAAATTCCAAAACATAACACTTAACACTTATAACCCAATTACTACAACATCATGAATTTCGAAATGGTATTGCTATCAAACATGTTATCACCAAATTCCAAAACATAACACTTAACACTTATAACACAATTACTACAACATCACGAGTTTTCGAAATGGTATTGCAATCAAACATGTTATCACCAAATTCCATAACATAACACTTAACACTTATAACACAATACCCACACGGACAAAATGAACCAACAATTCACAATTTAACAGGGTGTGTAGTCTCTCACGGACAAACACATGTGCAGTCTCTCACGGACAAACACAATTCACCAGGGCGTAGTCTCTCACGGACAAACCCCTGTGCAGTCTCTCACGGACAAACACAACTCACCAAGAAACGTAAGTCGTAAACGTACCACCTATCACGGGTCAGTACTGTTTACCGAGGTGCCACCTATCACGGGTCAGCACAACTTACCAAACGTAAATCGTAAACGTACCACCTATCCCGGGTCAGCACTGTTTACCGAGGTGCCACCTATCACGGGTCAGCACGATTTACCAAACGAAAAAGCGTAAGTCGTAAGGGTACCACCTATCACGGGTCAGCACTGCTTACCGAGGTGCCACCTATCACGGGTCAGCACAACTTACCAAACGTAAATCGTAAACGTACCACCTATCCCGGGTCAGTACTGTTTACCGAGGTGCCACCTATCACGGGTCAGCACGATTTACCAAACGAAAAAGCGTAAGTCGTAAGGGTACCACCTATCACACGTCAGCACTGCTTACCGAGGTGCCACCTATCACGGGTCAGCACAACTTACCAAACGTAAATCGTAAACGTACCACCTATCCCGGGTCAGTACTGTTTACCGAGGTGCCACCTATCACGGGTCAGCACGATTTACCAAACGAAAAAGCGTAAGTCTTAAGGGTACCACCTATCACAGGTCAGCACTGCTTACCGAGATGCCACCTATCACGGGTCAGCACAACTTACCAAACGTAAATCGTAAACGTACCACCTATCCCGGGTCAGTACTGTTTACCGAGGTGCCACCTATCACGGGTCAGCACTGATGGAAAATTATGACTTCTTTTTGATTAATAACAAGAGAATTAAGATCAACTCCAACTAGTTAGACATAATTCCCAATTCCAATTATGCACAAATCATACAACTTACAAACACAGCGGAAACTTAAAATCACATACAAGATTTGTTCAAGGAGCATGCAAAACAAGCAATTTAACAATGCTGAATATTAAAGAGAAGAGGGATAGGAAATATTGCACCAAGATTTATCCTGGTTCAGCCGTTGATCCAACGGCCTACATCCAGTCCTGTAATCATAATCATGATTCCAGCTTTTTCCACTATAGAATGAATTCGAGTACTTTTACAGATTTTCCAGTCTTCTACACGACCTATCAATCTAACTCCCTTCACTTCTATCTTGTTACCCCTTTGATCCTTGTAGTTTATCCCCAAACTCACACAAGATTAAAGTAGACTTCCTCTTGATGATCCCACACCAACAAGGATAGCCACCAGTTTCCAAACTGGATTTGTTACAGCTTCAATTACAAAGAATTGTCTTTGTCACAAACAAAGAAAAGTAGTATCAAGAAATGTATTCAATCATTCTAGCACCACACAAAAGATTTGATTTGCCAATGAATATTTTTGTGTGTTGGAAAAACTTTTCTTTCAAAGTGTTTTCAGAGATATGCAAGATTGAGAGCAAGAGGTTCTGAAAATGTGAAAAGTTTTTTTTTATGCAAGTGTTCTTTCTGGTTGTGGTTATATTTTTAAAAAGTTTTGAGGCACCATATATATATATTCAAGACAGACACAGGACAATCGATTGCCCAATCGAATTTGTAAGGATACAATCGATTGCTGCATCGAGTGTCGAATATTCTGAGTTTCTGGAATCTTGAATTATATAGCCTTCACTTGATTGGTCAATCGATTGATCAAGTTTCTGAATCAGACCTGATGCTATGAAAATCTTTCAATCGAGTGAGCAATCGAGTTGGGCAAAACTGGGTGCTCACTGTGATATGAAATGTTGCATCAATCGATTGTTCAATCGATTGTCGTGATCCACTGATTCAGACCTGATGCCATAATTTCATTTCAATCGAGTGAGCAATCGAGTTGTTCAAACCTGGGTGCTCACTGTGATATGAAATATTGCATCAATCGATTGGTCAATCGAGTTTCGTGGTCAAGGTGACTCAGATACTGCAGACAATCAAGTTGCCAATCGAGTGAACAATCGAGTGGTCAATCGAGTGGGCACAGACTGAGTGCTCTTTGTAACTTGAATTTGAGCATCAATCGAGTTGTCAGTCTATTGTGCAATCGACTGGACAATCGAATGATCTTGTTACAGACCTCAGTTGTTTAAGACAGTTTACGTGCCATTCGATTGATAACCCATGCAGTCGATTGTTCAATCGAGTGTTTGCAGTTTTAAGTTTCATAACACATGAATGAATGATACAAACTCATTGGCATGTTTTGTGTGAGACTCTAGTGATTGATTACTTAACTTTGATACCTAGACACTAAATACAACTATACTAAGACTGCATCTTCCTCAAGTGCATCCTCCAACTATGGTTGATTCCTTGAGTTGCAAACTATTGTTCCAAGTGTTGTAGTGTCTTCATGTGTGCCTGAAATGTTTCTTCATTCAAAACATTAGATCAAGCAACTATTTAATGTGCACTTGTATGTTTGGTACATAAATCAAAACTAGATCAGGGAAGCTTATTGCTTACAATCTCCCCCTTTTTGATTTAATGACAAACATACAATTAATATAGAGATTCTATATGTAAACAAAATCTCCCCCTGAGTTTTGGAATGCATGATGCAAACAATTTAGTGCATGACCAGGGAGTGAACGAATTTGTACATCATGTATTAGATTCAGATGGAAAAATAAAGCATCAGAGCTTAGTATGTCTTAGTATGTATCAGATGATGAATGTGCATTAATCAGGACATGTAATGCAATATCAGCAAAATAATGCAGCAGTACAACATCAGCATTTTGCACAAAGTCAATATCAGATCATCAGAGTTAATACTATCAGTATATCAGTATTTCATCATAATGTTAATCCATATACATCATCAGATACAACACATACAACAACGAATCAAATACAACTTAATCTCATATTAATTTGAATAATAATCTCCTCCTTTTCGTCATTAATACAAAAAGACATACGACAAAATATAAGAGGAAATTAATGGGCAACACATGTAAGAACAAGCAAGCAACCAGAGACAATCAAACAGCATCAAAATAAACCTAGACCACTAAAATCTTAGGCTTGATCCTCATTATCACCAGCAGGAGGAGGAGAGACCGCTGTATTACCCTCAGCAGGTGTCTTCTCCCCATGAGAATCAGAACCAATCTCAATGTTCTGGTTTGGTTCAGCAGTTGATTGCCTCCCAATCTCTGCAATGTCTTCGAAAGACATCTTGAGACCCAAGTGCTCCTGGATGTCTGAAACATCCTTCTGAACTGATTCCAAGGCTGTTTGAAGCTTTAGAAGAGAAGCTTCTATCCTCTCACAGTGTTCAGTCTGGTGTTGCAGAATCTCCATCAGCTTTGCCATGATCTCAGACGATCCTTCAGCTGATGTAGGTGCTTGGGCACATGTCTGGGCTTGATCAGCACTTGGTTGTGCATGATCAGCAGGTGTTGGAGTCCTTGTCCAAACATTGTTGATCCTTCTTATCTGCATTTGGTTGACAATAGCTTCACCAAATGTATGAGTGGTTGTGAGTGATTCTTCATTGGCTAGAGACACCTTGAAATGCCTCAGAATCATGATAACCAATTGGGGATAGGGCAGGATGTGTTTCCCTTGTGCTGATTCATGCATGTTCAGCAGCACAATCCAAGCCCAACTCATTTTGAGTTCCTTGTACAGTCCCCATAGCAGGACAACGTCCAGCCTCTGTACAACTGCATGATTTCCGGCTCTAGGTACTAACATTCGTGTTAGCACATACATGAGCAGCCTGTGCTCAACCTTCATTTGACCAGCTTGAATGGTTCCTTTTTCAACAAATCCTTCCATCATCAACTCTTGTAAGGCAGCATGTTTGTTGATGGTGTTTTCCCAACCTTCATCTTCAGGAGCGTCTTGTGCTCGGCCATCGATGGTATATCCACAGAACGGCAAACCAGTCAACTTTGAAAACTCTTCAAAGGTCATTGCCATTCTTTTACCTTTGACTTCAGCAGCAAAACCAGTTTTGGTGAGGATGAAAGTGGAATAGAAGGCTCTTACCAGTTTTGGATAGACATCCAAAGAACAGGTAAGGAGGTTTTCCAAACCATGGAATCTTAAATGGTTTTGAAAGGAAAAACCATTTTGATCAAAATAAGGAAAATCCAGAGTTCTGGCATCTTGGATTTTTCTTTTGGCAAATGAATCTGGGACAGCCTTCCCTTCAGTAACCTTGTCTTGTGAAGGCTTAGCCTTTTTAGGTGGAGATGAAGGCTTCTTCTTCTTCTTCTTTAGCTCTTTCATTGCGTCTCCCAGCAGTTTTTCCGACGGAGGAACCTTCCTCTTTTTGCTAGCATCAGGAGTAGTGGCAATACCTTTGCCTTTGTCCTTCGCTTGTACCTTATGAGTAGGGATTGAGACCCTTTTTGCTGGAGGTGAAGGAGGTGGAGGAGGTGATGGTGAGGGAGTTCTTCCACTAGAGGTAGAAGAATAAGAAGATGAGCTGGATGGTTGAACATTTCTGGATGAAGGGCCAGCAAAGGTAACAACTGGTTTCCTACCGGTGCATTTAACTCTAGCCATTGAGTAACACGAATTAGATGTTGATTGGATGAAGAACAGGTTGTAGTTTGATGAAGAAGATGATAGCAGAATGCAGTATTGGATTGAGAAATTGAGTAGTGAAGTCCAGATTTATATACTACTGTTGAAATTCGATTGCCCAATCGCCTGTCTGCATATCTGGGTTTAAAATATGACCGTTACACTCATCCAACGGCTATAATTTCCTCAACGGATACTTGTCAATCGATTACCCAATCGATGCTCGGGTTATTGATTCCCAAATGTTCTCTGACTTGTGGTTCACTTAATCCAAACAATCGCGTGTCCAGTCGAGTTTTAATCAACTTTCAGTGCATCACTCGATTACCCAGTCGAATATCGAAACAAAAAATCAAAAAAACTGGTTCCAGATACATGAACACTCGATTTGCCATCTGATTGACATGATGAGAATTTCAACAGACATCTTTCTGAGAAATTATCAATCGAATCCCCATTCGATTGAAGCAAACATAAAATAAAACAGACATAATCAAAATAAAACTGAGACCCATCCATTCGATTGTGCAATCGAATATCGAATTTCCAGATTGACGAACTAAGACAGTTTTCATCAATTAGTCGATTTCACAATCGACTATTGAATGAATTAATGCCAATTTGGCCACAGGACACTCGATTGTGCAGTCGAATTGGGTATAAGGATCAGATTTCATTGGGATCAATAATGCCCAGTTTCATTCATATAAAGAAGAAACTGTCCTTAGGCAAGGCCTTGGTGAAAATGTCAGCCAACTGCTCAGTTGTATTGACATATTCCAACTTAATCTTGCCCTGTTGATATTGATCTCGAATGAAGTGATGCCTTATTTCAATGTGCTTGGTTCTAGAATGCATGACAGGATTCTTAGTAATGTTAATAGCACTAGTATTATCACACAAAATAGGCACAGTCCCTAGGTCCACCCCAAAATCAGTGAGGTGTTGCTGCATCCAAAGAATTTGAGCGCAACAACTACCAGCAGCAACATACTCAGCTTCAGTAGTTGAGAGTGCTACACTGTTTTGTTTCTTGCTATGCCAAGAAACAAGCGAGTTGCCTAGAAGTTGGCAAGTACCTGAGGTACTTTTTCTGTCCAATTTGCATCCAGCAAAGTCAGAATCAGAGTAACCAACTAGAGTGCAAGTGGATCCCTTAGGATACCATAAACCAAGATCTTTGGTTCCCAAGAGATATCTGAAGATTCTCTTGACAGCACTGAGGTGAGACTCCTTAGGATTGGCCTGGTATCTAGCACACATACATACACTAAACATGATGTCCGGTCTGCTAGCGGTTAGGTAGAGAAGAGATCCTATTAGGCTTCTAAACACAGTCACATCTACAGCTTTACCCAATTCATCCTTATCTAAGTAGCAGGATTGACTCATAGGCGTGTCAATGGATTTAAATTTTTCAAAATTAAATTTCTTTAAAAGATCACTGCAATATTTTGATTGACTAAGGAATATTCCATTTTTGCTTTGTTTGATTTGAAATCCCAGGAAGTAAGTCAATTCTCCCATCATGGACATTTCAAATCTGCCTTTCATAGTATTTTCAAAATCTTTACAAAGCTTGTCATTTGTTGATCCAAATATTATGTCATCAACATAAATTTGTACCAACAAAATGTCTTTTCCTTGTCTTTTGATAAAAAGTGTTTTATCTACATTTCCCCTTGAAAAATTTTCTTGTAAAAGGAAATTGCTCAGCTTATCATACCAAGCTCTTGGAGCTTGTTTCAAGCCATAGAGGGCTTTTGTAAGTTTAAACACATGATTTGGAAGTTTAGGATCTTCAAAACTAGGGGTTTGACTTACAAAGACTTCCTCCTTAATGTCTCCATTTAAAAAAGCACTTTTAACATCCATTTGAAATAATTTGAAATCCATTATACAAGCATATGCCAACAAAATCCTGATAACTTCTAGTCTGGCTACTGGGGCATAACTCTCATCATAGTCTATACCTTCTTCTTGGTTGTAACCTTTGGCCACTAACCTAGCCTTGTTCCTGGTAATCACACCATTCTCATCCATTTTGTTTCTGAAAACCCACCTAGTTCCTATGACATGTTTACCCTCTGGTCTAGGAACAAGAGTCCACACTTGGTTTCTCTCAAACTGATTCAGCTCTTCTTGCATGGCTACTATCCAGTCAGGTTCCAAAAGAGCTTCCTTAATGTTTTTGGGTTCTACTTGTGAAACAAAGGCTGTAAGGTTGCAAAACTCTCTAAGGGATTTTCTGGTTGAAACACCTTTTGAAATCTCTCCAATAATGTTATCTATGGGATGGTTTTTGGCAAACTTCCACTCTTTAGGTAGGTCAACTTCCCTAATAGGTTCCACACAGTCAAGGTTGGTTGGAGGTTCAGGCTCACTGGTTTCTATGGATTCAGAATCCACAACATCATCCAATGACTTTTCAACTATAGAAAGAGTGATGTTCAAGTTTTCATCAAATTTGACATGTACAGACTCCTCTATAGTTTTGGTCCTTTTATTGTAGATTCTATAGGCCTTACTAACATGGGAATACCCTAGGAAGATACCCTCATCTGACTTAGGATCAAATTTACCTAAAGGTCCCTTGCCATTGTTTAACACAAAGCACTTACACCCAAAAATCCTAAAGTAGGAGATGTTAGGCTTTCTCCCTTTGTATAACTCATAGGGAGTCTTTCTAAGAAAAGGTCTAATGAGAACCCTATTTACTACATGAGCTGCAGTGTTAATGGCATCAGCCCAAAAGTACTTGGGAAGATTAGAATCTTTGAGCATTGTCCTAGCAAGCTCTACTAATGATCTATTCTTCCTTTCTACTACTCCATTCTGCTGTGGAGTTCTAGGGGCTGAGAAGATATGTTTGATACCATGATTTGCACAGAAGGTTTGAAAAGCATCATTTTGGAATTCACCTCCATGATCACTTTTTATGGATATGATTTTCGTATTATTCTCATTTTGAGTCAAAGCAACAAATTTTTTGAAAGCTGAGAATGCCTCACTCTTGTGAGTTAGAAAATATGTCCATGTGAACCTTGTGTAATCATCTACCAAAACATAGCCATATAGGTTTCCTCCAAAACTTCTAACCTGAGATGGACCAAAGAGGTCCATATGCACCAACTCTAAAACTTTCTTGGTTTGAACCAAGTCTATAGGGGGGAAGGATGATTTGACTAGCTTACTCCTCTCGCAGGAGTCACACAGTCTGTCCTTAGAGAACTTCCTATTTGGGAGACCTAGGACTAGCTGCTTGCTGACAAGCCTGTTCAAGTGGTCCATATGAATATGAGCCACTCGTTTGTGCCACAGCCAGCTCTCATCAGCACTAGACAACAAGCAACAGAAATCATTTGCAGGCAACGAATCAAAATCTATCATGTAAATATTATTAATTCTTTTACCTGTCAGTTTCATACCTTCAACTTCCTTATGCTCAAGCGTGCAGGATATGGAAGTAAAGTTTACCTTAAACCCTTTGTCACACAGCTGACTAATGCTTAGTAAGTTGTGTTTCAGGCCTTCAACAAATAAAACATCCTTGATAACAGCAGTTGAGTTATTTCCTATATCTCCAATGCCAAGGATATTTCCTTTGTTGTTGTCTCCGTATTTGACAAAGCCACCACTTTTTAAGTTCAGAGACAAAAATTTGGACTTGTCTCCGTTCATATGCCTGGAGCATCCACTGTCCAGATACCAAGACTGATTTCTGGATGCCAAGCATATCTGCATAAAATAATCAGGTTTTGGATTTAGGTACCCAATTTAAATTGGGTCCTGGGGGGTTAGTTTCAAATGATGATTCCTTAACTTTCCAGATTTGTTTCCATCCTCTGTTGGCACGTTTTTTCAGTTTGCAATTGAACACTTTATGTCCTTTTTTACAGCAAAAGTGACATGTAACAGCAGGGGATGGCTTCTGATTTGGTCTAGTAAAGTTATCATACATTTGTTTAGATTGAACAGATTTCTGATGCCTTTTCATATGCATGTTTTGTTTATAACCAAGTCCAGTTTTAACATCTAGATTTCTCTGATTTCTAAGAAGTCTTTCTAAATTGTTTTTACCACTGTTGAACTTAGCTACATCACATTTCAGTTCCTGAGTTTCTCTTTTCAGTTTTTCATTTATGTCTATAAGAGATTCGAGTTTCAAATTAACTTCATCAAATTGTATGCATTTTTCTTCTATCTGTTTCTTAGTACTAATCAGTTGTTTAAGTACACTAACATGTTCAGAATGCAGTTCATTAAAGGCATCATGAAGTTCATCATAAGATGGATTAGATGTAGTACTTACCTCATTGTCATATTCTGAATCAGTATTAGCCATGAGACACAAGTTAGCTTCTTCATTTTCTGATTCTTCAGATGAATCTTCATCATTGTCATTCCAGGCAATGTATGCTTTCCTGTTTGAAGGTTGCTGATCTTTGCCCTTAGTCTTAGTAGGCTTGTTTCTGTTTTGCAGCTTGTAACACTCAGATCTGATGTGGCCTGTTTTCCCACATTCATAGCAAGTTATAACTTTGCTATCACTGGTGTCACCCTTGCTGGAGCCTTTTGTTTTGGAATTCTGTGGTTTCCTTGACTGGCTTCCTTTCTTTTTCAGAAACTTCTTAAATTTTCTGACCAACATACCTATCTCAGGTTCTTCACTTGATTCACTTTCTGAGCTTTCTGAATCTTGTTCAGTTTTTGCTTTTTGAGTTTGAGCTTTCAGTGCAATTCCTTTGCTTTTTCTGTTTGATTGCTCTGTCTCATTTAATCTATGTAGTTCCATCTCATGTTCACGAAGCTTTCCAAACAGTGTTGCTATAGTCATGTTGGCAAGATCTTTAGACTCAGCAATGGCAGTTATTTTGGGTTGCCATTCTCTTGACAAACACCTCATGACTTTTCCTATCTGCTGTTCATTATCCACACTTTTTCCCAAGGCATGTAGATTGTTGATAATGTGGGTGAATCTGGTTTGTAGATCATTTATAGATTCATCTTTCTTCATGCAGAAAAGTTCATACTCATGCATAAGTGTATTTGTTCTTGCCCGTTTGACATTTGTGGTACCTTCATGTGTTTCTTGCAAAGTGTCCCACATTTCCTTTGCAGTCTTGCAGTTTGACACTCTGAAGAATTCTTCTGCACTTAAAGCTGATGTTATGATATTCTTTGCTTTAGCATTGTAACCAACTTTCTTTTTGTCATCATCAGACCAGTCAGCTCTTGGTTTGATAATGCATGATGATCCATCAATACCTGCAATTTTAGGAATGTAAGGACCATTTTCCACTGCATCTAAAATGTCCAGCCACATGCTTCCAGAAAGATAAGCATTCTTTCTTTCCAGTACATGTATGCTGTACCATTAAAGGCAGGGGGTCTGGTTAGAGATGCTCCTTCTCCTAGAAAATCCAAAGAAGTCATTTTCTTTTATGAGTTTTTCTCTAAAAAAGTCAGGCTCAGATGCCAATTGATGGAAAATTATGACTTCTTTTTGATTAATAACAAGAGAATTAAGATCAACTCCAACTAGTTAGACATAATTCCCAATTCCAATTATGCACAAATCATACAACTTACAAACACAGCGGAAACTTAAAATCACATACAAGATTTGTTCAAGGAGCATGCAAAACAAGCAATTTAACAATGCTGAATATTAAAGAGAAGAGGGATAGGAAAGATTGCACCAAGATTTATCCTGGTTCAGCCGTTGATCCAACGGCCTACATCTAGTCCTGTAATCATAATCATGATTCCAGCTTTTTCCACTATAGAATGAATTCGAGTACTTTTACAGATTTTCCAGTCTTCTACACGACCTATCAATCTAACTCCCTTCACTTCTATCTTGTTACCCCTTTGATCCTTGTAGTTTATCCCCATACTCACACAAGATCAAAGTAGACTTCCTCTTGATGATCCCACACCAACAAGGATAGCCACCAGTTTCCAAACTGGATTTGTTACAGCTTCAATTACAAAGAATTGTCTTTGTCACAAACAAAGAAAAGTAGTATCAAGAAATGTATTCAATCATTCTAGCACCACACAAAAGATTTGATTTGCCAATGAATATTTTTGTGTGTTGGAAAAACTTTTCTTTCAAAGTGTTTTCAGAGATATGCAAGATTGAGAGCAAGAGGTTCTGAAAATGTGAAAAGTTTTTTTTTATGCAAGTGTTCTTTCTTGTTGTGGTTATATTTTTAAAAAGTTTTGAGGCACCATATATATATATTCAAGACAGACACAGGACAATCGATTGCCCAATCGAATTTGTAAGGATACAATCGATTGCTGCATCGAGTGTCGAATATTCTGAGTTTCTGGAATCTTGAATTATATAGGCTTCACTTGATTGGTCAATCGATTGATCAAGTTTCTGAATCAGACCTGATGCTATGAAAATCTTTCAATCGAGTGAGCAATCGAGTTGGGCAAAACTGGGTGCTCACTGTGATATGAAATGTTGCATCAATCGATTGTTCAATCAATTGTCGTGATCCACTGATTCAGACCTGATGCCATAATTTCATTTCAATCGAGTGAGCAATCGAGTTGTTCAAACCTGGGTGCTCACTGTGATATGAAATATTGCATCAATCGATTGGTCAATCGAGTTTCGTGGTCAAGGTGACTCAGATACTGCAGACAATCAAGTTGCCAATCGAGTGAACAATCGAGTGGTCAATCGAGTGGGCACAGACTGAGTGCTCTCTGTAACTTGAATTTGAGCATCAATCGAGTTGTCAGTCTATTGTGCAATCGACTGGACAATCGAATGATCTTGTTACAGACCTCAGTTGTTTAAGACAGTTTACGTGCCATTCGATTGATAACCCATGCAGTCGATTGTTCAATCGAGTGTTTGCAGTTTTAAGTTTCATAACACATGAATGAATGATACAAACTCATTGGCATGTTTTGTGTGAGACTCTAGTGATTGATTACTTAACTTTGATACCTAGACACTAAATACAACTATACTAAGACTGCATCTTCCTCAAGTGCATCCTCCAACTATGGTTGATTCCTTGAGTTGCAAACTATTGTTCCAAGTGTTGTAGTGTCTTCATGTGTGCCTAAAATGTTTCTTCATTCAAAACATTAGATCAAGCAACTATTTAATGTGCACTTGTATGTTTGGTACATAAATCAAAACTAGATCAGGGAAGCTTATTGCTTACAAGCACGATTTACCAAACGAAAAAGCGTAAGTCGTAAGGGTACCACCTATCACGGGTCAGCACTACTTATCGAGGTGCCACCTATCACGGGTCAGCACAACTTACCAAACGTAAATCGTAAACGTACCACCTATCTCGGGTCAGTACTGTTTACCGAGGTACCACCTATCACGGGTCAACACGATTTACCAAACGAAAAAGCGTAAGTCGTAAGGGTACCACCTATCACAGGTCACCACTACTTACCGAGGTGCCACCTATCACGGGTCAGCACAACTTACCAAACGTAAATCGTAAACGTACCACCTATCCCGGGTCAGTACTGTTTACCGAGGTGCCACCTATCACGGGTCAGCACGATTTACCATATCAAACAATAAGTAACCAAGACATTAAGAGATTCCCCATTCTTAACACCCAGTTAACTTAAACAATTTTCAAAACAACATTAAGTAAATAAGTCTTTAAGAGATTCCCCATTCTTAATACTTATTTAACTTAAACGATTTTCAAAAAAAATATTAAGTAAACGAGACATTAAGAGATTCCCCATTCTTAATTCTCATTTAACTTAAACGATTTTCAAACAAACAAACACACATTAAGTAAACAAGATATTAAGAGATTCCCCATTCTTAATACTTATTTAACTTAATGGTTTTCAAATCCCACACAGAACAAACTCAAACATATTCACGAATTTAATACACAATTCACGCCAAAACACAACAATTCATTTCCCCATGAAAATCATTTTTACGACGACATTAAGTAAACGCAGATATCAAGAGATTCCCCATTCTCAATACTCATTTAACTTAACGATTTTCACAACAAAACATTCAGTAAACAAGTCATTAAGAGATTCCCCATTCTTAATACTCATTTCACTGAAACCATTTTCAAAAACAAACATTAAGTAACTAAGACATTAAGAGATTCCCCATTCTTAACGCTCAGTTAACTTAAACGATTTTTCAACAACATTAAGTAACTAAGACATTAAGAGATTCCCCATTCTTAACGCCCAGTTAACTTAATGATTTTCACAAACTCACATTAAGTAAACAAGACATTAAGAGATTCCCCATTCTTAATACTCATTTAACTTAATGGTTTTCAAACTCCACACAAAACCAACTTTCACATTCAATCCAAAATTCACTCCAAAACATTTTCCACACAAACCACACAAAACAAACTCAAACATACTTTCACATTCAATCCCTACTTCATTCCAAATCATTTTCCACACAAACCACACAAAACAAACTCAAATTTCATCAGTTATCAATTTAGAATACGTCAAAACAAAGAACACAAATCAACATAATCCATCACTCAAACACAGCAAGTTTCATATACTCAAAATCATACATAAATGGGTTTAAAATTCATTCTCCATAAAACCTTACTTTAACCCTAACCAAATTCTTTTCCACACAACCACAAGTAAGTCCCTAAATGCAAACTAAAAGTTTGGAAGGAGCCCTTACTTTCACTTTAGCTTTTACGTCCGATTACGGTACCGTGAGCAAATCCGGTAAAAACCTCCGCTTGCAACGCCGCTTCCAAAGTTAGCTCACTAGCACCGTAGTGTAGTTGTGAGCAACTTTCCCTTCTATCACTTCTTGAAACGACGCTTAGATCTAGATGAAATGGGGAGATTTGAGTTCGAATCCCTAATACCGTTTTTCTCCATTTTCGAATCAAAGAGGAAGAGTGAAGTTGAGAAATCCTTGTCCTATAACCCACTATCAATTTCGAACTCTATGGAAAGAAAAGGAAGCAAAAACGAGCAACAATGGAGGAAGGAAGAAATTTGGTGCTCGCGAGGCAGTGAGGAAGAAGGAAATTCTGATTTTCCTTCCTTTGTTTTTCCTTTCTCTCTTTTTCTTTCCTTTCTACTTCTCTTCTCCTTATTTCTTTCTTTACCTTTTCTATATATATATATATAAATATATATATATATATATATATATTAATAATAATTAACAAATATCTCCAACTTTATAGATATTTATTAAATTACTCTTTTACCCAAATCGCATAAAACTATTCGTAAAAGATTCACCGCAGTTAATTAACTTATTTATCGACGAGTAATTTTAATCAAGCATCAAAATATCTTTTGATCATATAAACTCCAAAATATTAATAACTTGGCTAAAAAGCCCCTGAGTTCAAAACCAAAATCCATTAAAATACATAAAGTACACTTTAAAAATTATGGGTCTTACAATTACCATAAATCAGAAACCCAATCAATGGATAATATAGCCACTTTTCACACGGTCGTTTTGGCGTTGGTTTCACTCAAATCGGACTTACGGTGAAGAAGAACGGTGCAAAATAAGGATTTCCGTAAACGGAGAAATCTGGTATTTTAGGGAGAAATTCGGGTTGTTAAAAATCTGAAAAATTGTGTTTAATTGAATAGATAAATGAGTAAAACAACATACTGAAATTTGGACCAAAACAGAGAAACTTTTTTGGGACAGTTATGGCTCTCCAGTGTCAAACGATAGGTTGTTGTGTTTACTCTTTGGTTCTACGGCTGCCCTTCCAAATCCCTTCCCTTGTTTTGTTTATTTTATATTATTAACAATTAGGGTTCATAGGGTCAACCACATTGGTCTTTTTATTTATATTTTACTATTATTATTTTTATTTTGTTAAAATAAAACTAATAATTATTTAATCTCATTTTTAACATTCCTCCAAACCCCATTTAGTTTTCCAAACATTACTAATATTTTATAAATTAGAGTAATTAAAATAATAAATATATAAAAAAAAACATATTACTAATAATAGAAACTTTCACATTCAAAACAATCCCTACAATTATACTTATTTCTTCAAATATTCATATTATAACCATACCATCACATTAGAAAATAGTCAAAATTATAAAATAAAAAGATATAACAATAATATTTTATGTAAATTACTAAATCATAATAAATATATATATATATATATATATAAAATCACAATTCAAAAATAAGTATATAAAAACAAAGAAAATCAAACACAATATTACTACGATCTCAAGATTCTATAAATAATTAAAATAAGATATATTTAGAAATAATTAAAATAAGAGATACTTAAAAATGAATAAAATATAAATACGTACACACATAACATCAGTCAAACATATATGAAAATATCATATCATATTAATTACCAACTCTCATATACACTTAAAATCATATAAAATCTTGTTCTTTAAAATATTACACTAAAATACTTTTATTTTTAGAAAAATATGTAAAATAATAAAGAAAATATTTATTATTCATATTGCTTATTAAATATAATATCTATCAAACCAGCACATCATAGAAAACATCCATATCACAAAAATTATTCACAAAATCTATCAACATATATTCTAAAATAAGTTTAACATCAAATTAATTATTTAAAATTCTATTTAATTAATAAAATAGTTTATTATAAAATTGGGGGTGTTACAATTCTCCCCCTGTTAAAGAATTTCGTCCTCGAAATTTTTGGTGAGTGAACTAATATCCAACTTATCACCCTCAAGATTCAAACTTAGTCTATAAATATATTTAAGGTATTCAATATCCAATTAAGCACAACATGTAGAAAATCAACATAGCATGATAGACTCACATGACAAAATAAATCAATTAAACACACAATATTTATCTTTCAATTATGAAGTAAAATGTCTATAACATTCATCATTCAATTATGAAATAAAATATCATAGAGTTACTCACTGTAATTTACATATAAAACATAACTTATATATTTTGCCAATAATAATGTTGGTCCTTCAGTTTGGTTAAGTGAAACACATCCCAAGTACGTTGTCAATTTCAACTAGTTATTTCAAACCAAATATTACTAGTTTTACTCCTTAAAACAAAATCTAAATCCTACCACCAATCATTCCATAAATTTAATTTAGGTCTGACAAATAGAGCAATTTTTAAGATATTAAACACATCTAACAGCTTAAAAATATTACAATAATTTATAATCAATTACTTTATAAAAACATACTCTGTATATAATCAAGGAAAAAAAACTAATGATATAGATACTATTTCCTAATAACATATATTTAATAATTAAATTAATTCAATTGGTATAAGCAATGAATGTGTTTTTTAACTACTTAAAAAAAATAAAATTAAAAGGTACTTCTAACAAAATAATGAGTTATCGTTGTCTCTTTTATTGACGATGAGTCATTGGGGTAGCTAGTCCCTCCTACTCATGTAGTCAACTACTTAAGGAACTATAACTGCAGTCATTCAAATTCAAATATGAATAATTAAAAGTATCTTTAACGTGGTTCAGGAGTGCGAAGGTGGCGCCACAACTCCTACTCCTTACTTCAAGTTAAAAACTCACTTAATTACACATTCACAATAATTTATTCGTAATTTACAACTAGCTACAACAAAAAAAGAAAGGACACTAACATCAACGTATAATCAATAATTCGATTGAAGACATATAGAACTATTCCACTTTTAAATGCTTTGGATTACTCTAACTCTATACATTAATTCCCAAAAATTAGAATACTTGAAACACAACAATTTCGTATTTACATAATCATATACATGCATACAACTAATTCATCAATTGACATCATGATGTAGAATATCCTCATGCCAATCCAATATTTAGAAATTGATCACAAATAATTATTAATTAACTTTACTTTTAATCAATCTTTATCATTTAACAAAGATTGAAACAAAGATTTTTAAATTAGTAGGTAAAGTATGCAACTATTTTACTCCAAGTTAATATAACAATCATAAAATTAAAATAAATCTCGTAGTACATAAATTATTTTAGTGGTTAATCAATACTCTAAAATTTGATTGCAAACACGTAATGTGACACCCTAAATCCCACAATAATATATAATAATTTTTATCATATTCCTATAAAATTTGCAGCGGATAAATAGAATTATATTTTCAAGAAAATAAAATCTTTTGTAACTAATTTAGGATATCACGTTTCTCAAAGTACACATGCACCAATTCAAATTTTATTACTCAAATAAAACAATTTAATCTCAATAAACTTGATTTAAGTATAATTACTTGATTTAATTCTAAAAACTTATTAGTACTTCTAAGGTTTTCATACAAAAATTTGATTCAAATTAAATAAGTAAACTACAAATTCAAACCCTTATTCCCGGTATCACCTATCAGAGCGGGGTTCCTCCCTAACTTGAACTTTAAGACTCATTAACCTGTAATAAATGCGATTTCGCAAATGCATGGCCCCGCCAGTCAAACACAAACAACGAAGGAGGTGAGTTTTGAAATCATGTTAATAGTATAATATGAGTAAGAAGAACACGCAAACAATCATAATAGAACCGTATCATAATCACTTTACGATATATCAAAATATTTAATTAAATAGTATCATACTTTAACATGAAGGTCACTCAAGTAAAATAATCATCTCATTATAATATGCATCAAATCATCTAATTAATATTACCTTTGAAACACATCAATCACAATAAAACTATCACAAGGAAATGCAATGCTATGCATGAGCTTAGACTCTATTTCACAATGGGGTACCATTCTAACTCTGAAGTACTTGGTTAGGAGGCCATGATACTATGCCACCATCCCGGTGGACGGACAATTGAAATTGGCCCTGTCCTCATAGATCCCCTCAACTCAAAACCCGAGACACATATACGTGACAGTCGAGATAAACGTGTGTTGCATGGTAGCTCCCGACATTTGGAGTGCTACCTCCAAGTCACCTAGGAATTATCCACCGGAATACCTCCGAGGTCTAACAATCTTGCCTTAAGGCTCGACAACAGACCGCCACGATCTGGCTCATTCAGTTGTACTTTCCCAGAATCACTAGGCTTGTCAGGCCCTACCTATATGATGACAAAATAATCTCCACTTCACACATTCACAATATTTATTTTCTCCCCCCGTTTGCTTAGACTACTCCCTTAAGAGCATCGTATTTAAGAATCATCACTATCTTATCAAGTATGGGGTACTTCAATATTTTCATCACAATTTTTTAATATCATTAATCATAAATAATCATGATCATCATATAAGCTCATCACAATTTTATAACATCACTATCATCAATCTAAAATCATCATTATCATCACGTAAGCATATATCAAACCATGCATCCATATTTCATAATCACATCACAATAATAACAAATAATAACAAACATGTACACAATAATAACAAATAATCACATCACAATAATAACAAATAATAATCATCCATATTTCATTATCATCACGTAAGCAAACATGTACACATAATTTCATTCAACATCCAACATCACAATAATAACAAATATCAACTACCACACAAGTATCGAAAATTAAATCAATCAACACCTTATAAAAATTTCTATTTCACATTTTAATCTCACAATTCTTATATTTCAAATTAATCAATTTATCTCTCAAAGGGCTACTGCCGTACGTAGCAAGCCCCGGATGAATCGTTGGGAAATACGGTTTTCCCGTTCATCTCACAATATATTATACTCATGAATTCAAACGCTCTCTCACCCCTTACCTTATTTTGAAGCTTTCACACACGAATACGATTCCACGAGCAAACAACCTTTGTTCGTTGACTCTTGGTCCTTCAATCGATCTAACTCGATAGTTTATGGGTAAACGTTAAAAATAAATTATGAGAAGATACTCTAAAAACTAAATTCGAAATTCGGTAAAGGAAAATAACCATAAATCAGAAACCCAATCAATGGATAATATAGCCACTTTTCACACGGTCGTTTTGGCGTTGGTTTCACTCAAATCGGACTTACGGTGAAGAAGAACGGTGCAAAATAAGGATTTCTGTAAACGGAGAAATCGGGTATTTTAGGGAGAAATTCGGGTTGTTAAAAATCTGAAAAATTGTGTTTAATTGAATAGATAAATGAGTAAAACAACATAAAATTTGGACGAAAACAGATAAACTTTTTTGGGACAGTTATGGCTCTCTAGTGTCAAACGATAAGTTGTTGTGGTTGTGTTTCCTCTTTGACTTTACGGCTGCCCTTCCAACTCCCTTCCTTTCTCTTGTTTGTTTTATTTTATTAATAATTAGGGTTCATACAGTCAAACTTATTGGTCTCTTTATTTATATCTTACTATTATTATTATTATGTTAAAATAAAATTAATAATTGTTTAATCTCCTTTTTAATATTCCTCCAATTTTCCAATTATTACTAATAATTTATAAATTAGAGTAATTAAAATAATCAATATAAAAACATCTTACTAATAATCAAAACTCTCACATTCAAAATAATCTCTACAGTTATACTTATTTCTCAAAATACTCATATTATAATAATACCATCATATTAGAAAATAGTCAAAATTATAAAATAAATAAATATAACAATAATATTTTATGTAAATTATTTAATCATAATAAATATATATATATAAAATCACAATTCAAAAATAAGTATATAAAAACAAAGAAAATCAAACACAATATTACTACGATCTCAAGATTCTATAAATAATTAAAATAAGATATATTTAGAAATAATTAAAATAAGAGATACTTAAAAATGATTAAAATATAAATACGTACACACTTAACATTAGTCAAACATATATAAAAATATCATATCATATTAATTACCAACTCTCATATACACTTAAAATCATATAAAATCTTGTTCTTTAAAATATTACATTAAAATACTTTTATTTTTTGAAAAATATGTAAAATAATAAAGAAAATATTTATTATTCATATTGCTCATTAAATATAATATCTATCAAACCAGTACATCATAGAAAACATCCATATCACGAAAATTATTTACAAAATTTATCAACATATATTCTAAAATAATTTTAACATCAAATTAATTATTTAAAATTCTATTTAATTAATAAAATAGTTTATTATAAAATTTGGGGTGTTACAATTCTCCCCCTGTTAAAGAATTTCGTCCTCGAAATTTTCGGTGAGTGAACTAATATCCAACTTATCACCCTCAAGATTCAAACTTAGTCTATAAATATATTTAAGGTATTCAATATCCAATTAAGCACAACATGTAGAAAATCAACATAGCATGATAGACTCACATGACAAAATAAATCAATTAAACACACAATATTTATCTTTCAATTATGAAGTAAAATGTCTATAACATTCATCATTCAATTATGAAATAAAATATCATAGAGTTACTCACTGTAATTTACATATAAAACATAACTTATATATTTTGCCAATAATAATGTTGGTCCTTCAGTTTGGTTAAGTGAAACACATCCCAAGTACGTTGTCAATTTCAACTAGTTATTTCAAACCAAATATTACTAGTTTTACTCCTTAAAACAAAATCTAAATCCTACCACCAATCATTCCATAAATTTAATTTAGGTCTGACAAATAGAGCAATTTTTAAGATATTAAACACATCTAACAGCTTAAAAATATTACAATAATTTATAATCAATTACTTTATAAAAACATACTCTGTATATAATCAAGGAAAAAAAACTAATGATATAGATACTATTTCCTAATAACATATATTTAATAATTAAATTAATTCAATTGGTATAAGCAATGAATGTGTTTTTTAACTACTTAAAAAAAATAAAATTAAAAGGTACTTCTAACAAAATAATGAGTTATCGTTGTCTCTTTTATTGACGATGAGTCATTGGGGTAGCTAGTCCCTCCTACTCATGTAGTCAACTACTTAAGGAACTATAACTGCAGTCATTCAAATTCAAATATGAATAATTAAAAGTATCTTTAACATGGTTCAGGAGTGCGAAGGCGGCGCCACAACTCATACTCCTTACTTCAAGTTAAAAACTCACTTAATTACACATTCACAATAATTTATTCGTAATTTACAACTAGCTACAACAACAAAAGAAAGGACACTAACATCAACGTATAATCAATAATTCGATTGAAGACATATAGAACTATTCCACTTTTAAATGCTTTCGATTACTCTAACTCTATACATTAATTCCCAAAAATTAGAATACTTGAAACACAACAATTTCGTATTTACATAATCATATACATGCATACAACTAATTCATCAATTGACATCATGATGTAGAATATCCTCATGCCAATCCAATATTTAGAAATTGATCCCAAATAAATTATTAATTAACTTTACTTTTAATCAATCTTTATCATTTAACAAAGATTGAAACAAAGATTTTTAAATTAGTAGGTAAAGTATGCAACTATTTTACTCCAAGTTAATATAACAATCATAAAATTAAAATAAATCTCGTAGTACATAAATTATTTTAGTGGTTAATCAATACTCTAAAATTTGATTGCAAACACGTAATGTGACACCCTAAATCCCACAATAATATATAATAATTTTTATCATATTCCTATAAAATTTGCAGCGGATAAATAGAATTATATTTTCAAGAAAATAAAATCTTTTGTAACTAATTTAGGATATCACGTTTCTCAAAGTACACATGCACCAATTCAAATTTTATTACTCAAATAAAACAATTTAATCTCAATAAACTTGATTTAAGTATAATTACTTGATTTAATTCTAAAAACTTATTAGTACTTCTAAGGTTTTCATACAAAAATTTGATTCAAATTAAATAAGTAAACTACAAATTCAAACCCTTATTCCCGGTATCACCTATCAGAGCGGGGTTCCTCCCTAACTTGAACTTTAAGACTCATTAACCTGTAATAAATGCGATTTCGCAAATGCATGGCCCCGCCAGTCAAACACAAACAACGAAGGAGGTGAGTTTTGAAATCATGTTAATAGTATAATATGAGTAAGAAGAACACGCAAACAATCATAATAGAACCGTATCATAATCACTTTACGATATATCAAAATATTTAATTAAATAGTATCATACTTTAACATGAAGGTCACTCAAGTAAAATAATCATCTCATTATAATATGCATCAAATCATCTAATTAATATTACCTTTGAAACACATCAATCACAATAAAACTATCACAAGGAAATGCAATGCTATGCATGAGCTTAGACTCTATTTCACAATGGGGTACCATTCTAACTCTGAAGTACTTGGTTAGGAGGCCATGATACTATGCCACCATCCCGGTGGACGGACAATTGAAATTGGCCCTGTCCTCATAGATCCCCTCAACTCAAAACCCGAGACACATATACGTGACAGTCGAGATAAACGTGTGTTGCATGGTAGCTCCCGACATTTGGAGTGCTACCTCCAAGTCACCTAGGAATTATCCACCGGAATACCTCCGAGGTCTAACAATCTTGCCTTAAGGCTCGACAACAGACCGCCACGATCTGGCTCATTCAGTTGTACTTTCCCAGAATCACTAGGCTTGTCAGGCCCTACCTATATGATGACAAAATAATCTCCACTTCACACATTCACAATATTTATTTTCTCCCCCCGTTTGCTTAGACTACTCCCTTAAGAGCATCGTATTTAAGAATCATCACTATCTCATCAAGTATGGGGTACTTCAATATTTTCTTCACAATTTTATAATATCATTAAACATAAATAATCACGATCATCATATAAGCTCATCACAATTTTATAACATCACTATCATCAATCAAAAATCATCATTATCATCACGTAAGCATATATCAAACCATGCATCCATATTTCATAATCACATCGCAATAATAACAAACATGTACACAATAATAACAAATAATTAAAAATAATCACATCACAATAATAACAAATAATAATCATCCATATTTCATTATCATCACGTAAGCAAACATGTACACATAATTTCATTCAACATCCAACATAACAATAATAACAAATATCAACTACCACACAAGTATCGAAAATTAAATCAATCAACACCTTATAAAAATTTCTATTTCACATTTTAATCTCACAATTCTCATATTTCAAATTAATAAATTTATCTCTCAAAGGGCTACTGCCGTACGTAGCAAGCCCCGGATGAATCGTTGGGAAATACGGTTTTCCCGTTCATCTCACAATATATTATACTCAAGAATTCAAACGCTCTCTCACCCCTTACCTTATTTTGAAGCTTTCACACACGAATACGATTCTACGAGCAAACAACCTTTGTTCATTGACTCTTGGTCCTTCAATCGATCTAACTCGATAGTTTTTGGGTAAACATTAAAAATAAATTATGAGAAGATACTCTAAAAACTAAATTCGAAATTCGGTCAAGGAAAATTACCATAAATCAGAAACCCAATCAATGGATAATATAGCCACTTTTCACACGGTCGTTTTGGCGTTGGTTTCACTCAAATTGGACTTACAGTGAAGAACGGTGCAAAATAAGGATTTCTGTAAACGGAGAAATCTGGTATTTTAGGGAGAAATTCAGGTTGTTTAAAATCTGAAAAATTGTGTTTAATTGAATAGATAAATGAGTAAAACAACATACTGAAATTTGGACCAAAACAGAGAAACTTTTATGGGACAGTTATGGCTCTCCAGTGTCAAACGATAGGTTGTTGTGTTTACTCTTTGGTTCTACGGCTGCCCTTCCAAATCCCTTCCCTTGTTTTGTTTATTTTATATTATTAACAATTAGGGTTCATAGGGTCAACCACATTGGTCTTTTTATTTATATTTTACTATTATTATTTTTATTTTGTTAAAATAAAACTAATAATTATTTAATCTCATTTTTAACATTCCTCCAAACCCCATTTAGTTTTCCAAACATTACTAATATTTTATAAATTAGAGTAATTAAAATAATAAATATATAAAAAAAACATATTACTAATAATAGAAACTTTCACATTCAAAATAATCCCTACAATTATACTTATTTCTTAAAATATTCATATTATAACCATACCATCACATTAGAAAATAGTCAAAATTATAAAATAAATAGATATAACAATAATATTTTATGTAAATTACTAAATCATAATA